>BGPR01004438.1:62704-75140 GCA_013235015.1 Araneus ventricosus | reverse complement strand
TATATATATATATATATATATATATATATTACTAATCTCTGTTGGCACTATAAAACTTTTTATATTGTTTCTTGATTTAGTATTCGGTAAAAGGTAGAAAATTTAGAGCCGATCACAAATATAAACAGCGCTTAACTGGATTAATCCGTTTTGTATGCACATAAACACTTATTATATAGATAGTCACATAATAATCTATATTCCAAAATAGCCAACAATAATCAATATATACGAAGGATTATAAATAACCTTCTTAATCCTGAATAATGTTTTAAATAAAATAATATGCTACAAGCCTTTTGTACTGAAACTCGTTACATATGCTTTTTAAGAGAACGAGTTAATAATTCTCAAACTAAAGGTTACATTTTGAAAACTAATGCGCTAAATATTGGAAGAAATAGCTTATTCATATACCTTTATTTAGTACGCAAGAGATTATATTCTATTATAATAAACGGAAATTTAATTCACCTGAAATTTGAAACTTTGATACTATTGTCCAGGTACTAGAGCATCCAGTCGCAAATTTTTCAAAATTAAATTTGGTGACGTTCAAATATTACGTAAGCACCCATTGGGGGGGGGGTGCCGTTTGCCTACCTTTCCCTCCCCCCGGGGGCCGGGGAGTATGAGTGATGCTTACGCAAGACATTAAAATCACTTTATTTCCGAAAATCTCTTGTAACTTGCACAAATAATTTAATTTTAAAAAATTGAATTTGAAAAAAAAGATAAATTTGGCAAAAGAAAATTGATTTTTGTAAGCTTAAACTTGAAATTGTAAGGAAATTAAACTTACTTTTTTTTTCATTTTAAGCCGAGTTAGAGTTTTTACTTTCTCGTATACGAATATACAAAGAGAAAATTGTAATCTTCAAAAAGTTCGAACTCGAGATTTTGACGAATCTCGATGTTTTAGACCTCCCTGAGTCCGAAAAACACAATTTTGGAATTATGTCTGTCTGTGTGGCTGTGAAAACGATAACTCGAAAACTATTAGAGCTACAGGAATGAAATTTAGTATGTGGTCTTTAAACATAATTTTTAGGTTTCTATCAAATTTTGGACAAAATCCGTCAACGGGAAGTCTGTCTGTCCGCGGTCATGTGAACACTATAACTCAAAACCTTGAATAGCTAGATGAATAAAATTTGGTACACAGTTTTATCATCATGAATGTAGGTCCGTATAAAATTTTGGGCCAAATCCGTCAAAGGGTTGACTGTCTGTCGGTCTGTATAATCGCGTACTTGTAAAAATTACATCTCCTAAACCCTTAGGCTTAGATAAATAAAAATTGGTATTACGTTTGCTAATATTAATTATAGGTCTGTGCCCAAATTTCGTTTGAATCGGTAACGAAAAAGGCGTTCAAATTGCATAATTAATTTTTCTAATCCGATTCTCCATACGCATGCGTACTGGTATCAATCTCTGTGCACGCGGAAGGATTACATCACTTTGCCCCTGTTTTACTTGCGTACTGGAAGCAATCTCTGCGCATGCGCAAGCTAACGAACGAGGTCTTCTACTGTTTTCTCCTCTGCACACGGAGCTTGTGCATTGGCAACAGTTTGATAGAAAATAAATATTGCTAACTTTTAATACATACGCATCTCTTTCAATATGATTTTTCACCTAAATATTTTACTATCACTATAATCTACAATGAAAAACTTTCTGATAGTCATTGAATTCTGGGTTACAGTAGGTTCGAATTTTTTATCCACGCAGGGGGAGGGAAATTACAAATCAGTCACTCCCGCTGGTTTTATTTGAATTAAGTCCTAAAATACCAAAAAAATGCTTACGTAATATTTGAACGGCCCCTTTAATTCTTTATTTATAATTTTTTTTATCGAAATGTAATGGCATATTGAGTTTCAGGGGCATTAAAGTTTTTTTTACCCGATTGAAACGAAAATTGGACAATTAGGGTTAAAAGACCACATACCAAATTTCATTTATCTAAGTCGTTGCGTTTAGGAATTATCGTGTTCACAAGCATGCGATTACAGAAACCAACAGACAGTTGACGCGTCGCGGGATTTCGTCCAAAATTTAATACGGACCTACATTCCTAATTTTTAAAACTGCGTACCAAATTTTATCTATATAGCTATTTAAGTTCAGGAATTATCGTGTTCATATGAACCCTAACAGACAAATTTTCCGTGGACGGACTTTATCCAAAAATTGATTGAAATATACTAATTTTGTATTAAGTTCATATACCAGATTCCTTCTTTCTAGCTCTAACCGTTGTTGAGTTATTGTGTTCACAAACATAATTCCAAAATTGTGTTTTTCGGACTCGGGGAGGTCTAAAAACTGGAGATTCGTCAAAATCTCGTGTTGAAATTTACGATCAACGATTATAATTCTTTCTCTTTGTATACTTCGTTTACTAGAATGTAAAAACGATCAAACTTTTTTTTCCTATCAATTTTACGAAAATTCGCTAGCTACGAAGTAAAATATTATTGAATTTTTTTTCTACAGACAATTTTTTGCAAACTTCGCAAAATCAAAGAATAAGGAGAAAAATTTTACACCTATTCGAAATTAATCAGGTGCCTTTTCACAATTTATAAATGTTTTGGACGTTATCGGTGTGATATTCAAAAACATTTTTGGGTCTTTTCATACCAAATATAAAGGAAATTTAACTAACATAAAACTGACACTTTACTGTTTTTCTTAAAAAATAAAATTATAGATCTAATTCAAATATATCATACAGCTTGGAAAATAAATAAGATTCTCATTATTATCCATTAAAGTTCAGAATGAAAATAAAAACGTGTATATAAATCAGAATTTTATTTAAAAAAATTATACTTTACAAATTACAGCACACACACAAGATATTGTGATAAAACACATCGTCTAGCATGTGACGGTGGAGTTTGGAAATAATTCAATGCCTGAGACTACTATTATTATTAGAAGAACTGTCTTCAAACTCCTTAATAACGTGTCGGGATGCATCATAGGTTTGTAACACATATTAGTGGATTCTTGTCTCATAGCATTTATTAAAATTCAGCTCGCAATTTTCATAAGAGTTACCAAAAGCAATACAATTCAGGCATTTAGATTTGATCACTTATTGAAGAATGCATATCAGCAAAACTATAACGCTCAAGGAACTAATGCATAAATACAGAATCATTGAAGTAAGCATTGATATTTTCTTAGAAATGGTTTTGTGTTCTTACATTTTAAGGAAGAAATAAATATTTTTACTGACTATTGAAATAAACTTAAACTGCAGATGTTATCAGACTCTTAATAAGATAACTAAAAGTCTGATAAGATCACTCAAACATTAAATTTAGTTGATTTTATTCTTTACGTTTTCATGTAAACCAAAATTTTCTCTAACAAAAATTCAATATTTTAAAACATAAAAAATAAAATTTTCATTCCTTTTTTTTAACATTTGTTTCAATGTTTGTTCAAAGTGAACAAAAATAAATTGAATAATAATTATTTGAAAAAATAATTGTTATTTTTCTGAATTTATTTCATTTTGATGAATTTAATAGAAATTCTAAGTAGTGTAATATAGAAAACTAATCTAGAAAAAAAACTTTTATAGTTTTAAAAAATCACACCTAAACCTTAAAATTATTTTTTTCAATTCAATGCTATATAACGAAATAAACAACCCCCTCTTTTCTTATCACCCCCGGCTTCTCAAATTGTTCTATGCTTGAATGGGGTATTGAAAGAGATGGGACCACAAAATCTATTTTACTTAACAATTCGATTAAAACATTGATGAATTGAAATACAATCTTATATAACATAAGTGTATTACAGGGAAAACACTTGAAACATAATACAATTTTAATCCAGGCTGACAAATATTAAACCGAACTTATACAGAATCCAAATTCGGACACACACAACTAGAAAAAATAATCCAAAACTGACCTTCTTTCTGAAAGAAGACCCCAATGCAGATAGCATTAAAATGCCCTAAACCAAAGGGGGTGTGGGGTCTGGGATCCTGTGGTATGTCTAATTTGCAGTAAGTACATTCTTATCAGCACTCATTGTGTCGACCGCTACCCTCCCCAGCTAATCAATCAAGATGTCAAACCAAGGAAGGGGGAAGAAATTCGGAAAAATACGTTTCTCGCACTTTAGAGACAGTTCACAAGGGACGTAAATATCCGGTCTGATCGATTTTGGCGTGTCCCCGACCACACGTTGAAATGCGTGTTTCCCGCTTATGGGGTAGTCCAAGGTCGACGTTGAAATACGTGTGAAACACTCAGAGGGTTAAAGCGTTCAAGTCATGGACTAAATCACAGAGGTTTCCAGGAATGTGGACTTTTCCTCCCTACTCTTAGAACTTGCCATCACAAATATTTAATTGCAATTTCGGAAACTCCTCTGCTTTTATGTTGCCTTTAAGAATTACTCTCATGCTGACTTTTGACCATAAGTAGGATGACTTCAAGCACGCTCTCACCTCGTCGTCACGTGTTCCTCGTGGCACTACCGGTAATGTCTGTCCGAAATCTCCTGCCAATATAACTGTCACTCCGCCAATTAAACAGTTGCAGTTCCTTATCCCTTGGAGTGTCCGATCGAGATCTTCAACGCCTGCTTTGCTGGCCATAGTGCACTCGTCCCAAACAATAATCTTCACATTTCGAAAGTACATTTTCCATGTCATTCTGCTTAGAGATGTTACATAATGTTGATTCCGAATGGAAAAGATTCAGAGGCAACTTGAAGGCTGAGGGCCCCGATCAAGCAAAGTAGCTGCGATACCTGAAGAAGCAAAGGCAATAGATATTTTCCTCTCACACCGGACTTTGGCTAATAATAGATTAAACAAAAATGTTTTGCCAGTCCCACCAGGAGCATCTAAGAAAAATAGCTTTCCATTTCCTAAGAGAATGCTGTTGATGACAATTTCATATAATTTCTGTTCCTCAGGATTTAGCTTTGAAATGTTTACATCGATTGTATCAGAGAGCTGTACTGGATCATAAGATATTTCCCTTAGGTAATGGGTTGATGCTGATTAGTTGTGATGAATTATTGTTCTCGGGAAGATGATGGAAGACCATATTGCTTAAGAATTTTCCCTGACTTGAAGAAATATCTTCGAGCATAGCTAGGCAGCGATTATAATATCCATAATGTAGTGAATATTACCGCACTTTCTCTCCATTTGTCTTTTTATATTCTCTGCTAGATATTCCCTATGGTTTTAACCAAAGCACCAGAGGATCTGTAACTTGACAAAATACCAGCATAATTGCAAACAGTTCATGGATTTTATGTGGCGAGTCTCCCAGTGAAGTTTCATCTAGTGTTCGTTCCCAGTGAACATCGTCCTGCAGCAATCCAAGAGCTATCCGCGCGGACTGAAATGCAGGGCGAAGTATTCCAGCAACAGTTTTAAGGGAAGCAAATAAAAGTGGAACTCGGACTTCATTCAACAACAAACGAATATGAATATTCCATACGAATATTCAAAATATAAGAAAAAGAAACTTCCAATTAAAGAGGAGTAACGGAAAAAAATTCAGTGATCAATTTCAGTTTAAATCATGAAATGATTAAATATCCACTTTATGTTTTACTATCAATATAACTTCGTCATTTCAGTTTTATATGGTGTACAAATGAAACTAGTGAACAAATTTAAAAAGAAGTATATTTGAATGTTAAAACTTTAAGTGCGCTTCACTCTGTATTAAGAATAGTAATATGAAAACAGGAGCGTGTGTATTTTAAAGATATATGTAAGAAACTACCAGTTGAAAGCTAAGGTGACCCTATTAGCAAGAGTTTTAGAAAAAAATTGTCTCATTTAAATAAACATCGCATATTGAGAGTAATTAACGTCATTGAATTGCCTTGCAAGCATACAGGGTTCCCACTTATATCCGTTACACCCACCTTAACTTCTAAACGGTGACAGCTCAGGCCATAAAGTTAGTGTCTAGGTATAGTAAAAAGGCTATGCGCTACTTGATGAGACAACTTACAGCGCCATCTGTCGGCAAATTTTGGAATTAGTGGTCCTATCTTGTAAACGGTGAAAGATACGAGAAAAATGCCAATTAGAAAGCTGTAGAGCATTCTTGATTTAGTACGAAAAGTACCTTGAGCACGTTAATACTTAAAACAGAATGTAAAAAGTGAACATTTGTTTGATTGGGATTTTCAACATTATGGCGTCGTGAAACACGAGCGAAGCGAGAAAACACCACTTTACGGACTAAATACCAGCCTGTGTTGTGGCGCAGGGGAAACGCACGCGATTCGCATTCATGAGGACCATGGTTCTGTCCCCACCGGTTGCGTGTTTTACTGAATGTCTCTACAAACCATGAAAACTTTCTGCTGATCTTTCAGAATCGTCTCAGCTCTACCATATCTGGTATAAAAATCACATGGATTTCATGTATTGTGCAAACGAGAATGTCATACCTGTTCACCAGAGACTACTACTATAAAAAGGATGTTTCTGCCGGGTTGTACGTTAAAGCTGAGTGTTATGGCATATTTTGGCACTAACGAATATTGCGAGATGTTGTTAATTTACGGTGTATGTGGGCGTAAGTCAAAATCGGCTCTATCGTCAACGCTTTCCTGAAGGCCCGCATCCTACATGGCAGACCATCTTAAAAGTTGTAAAACGTTTTTGGGAGATGGACTGCGTGACCAGCCGACCTCGTGTTTGTAGACCTCTTAATGTAGGACGCAAAGTGAAACCAGAAGATGTGCTAGTATACGCTCTCGCCCATCCTCAGAGCAGCAAACAAAAATGATAAGTGAAAATGGTGGCCTCTCAAAAAGCCGCGTTTGGACAATCCTGAATGAATCAGGAGCTCATCTATACCAATCCACACCTGTGCAGGGATTGCTGCCAAGAGATACTGAGAGACATTACACATGGTGCAAATTTGTGATGAATAACTTAGAGGACCACCAAACTTTCCTGGTAGACATAATATCGACGGATAAGGCATGTTTGTAGCGTAACGAATGTTTAATAGACAGAACGTCCATACCTGGTCGCTGGAAAATCCGAGATATGCTTTCGAAGTTCGACATCAACTACGCTGGTCGATTAATGTTTGGTGCGGAACTTTTAATGACAGAATTAAACAGAATGTCGCATGGAAATTAATTCGGTATCATTGAAAAGCTAATTTTTACTAATTTAAGTGTTAACAAAATAGTTTATTAAGTTGTTAAAACAATTTATTTTATAATGTAGTTTTAACTTCCAACTTCACAACTTAACTTATCCGAAATCAAGTCTCTTTCCTCTACCTTTCAGCTGGCTTCCTACAATTAGTTATGAACTGCGCTACATCTAATACAAAATGTGATGAGTTATTACTTGAGAAAATTCAAGTTTGACGGCAAAACTGCACTCTTAAGCCTAAGCAAAATTTGAATAAAAACTTACCTATCATGCAATGTACAAAAATGTATAAGCCTTTTCTTGCCTCAAAATTTTAAAATGGCAGGATAGCATGAAATTAAATGCTTGAATACAAAAAAAACTTTAAATAAAATGTCTCTTATCACGTTTTAAAAAATATAACTTTGAAGCCGGTGCGATAGAATATTTCAGCAACGTAATAAATACTAAAGTGAACATTCTGCTTTGGAGTTAATTTCCCCAAAAAACATTTATGCTATCACAACCGTAACTTGCAAAAACATGCGGATAAAAGATTTGCTGAAATAATGAGATTGATTTGAAATTTAGTTACAACAATAAAAACATTGTTACAATTCATGTTTGAAAACATTTTAAAAAGCTAATTCAAATTGAAAGAACCGTCACAAGGAAGTAAATTCGGTGTCATTGAGAAGATTTTTTTCGCTTTAAGATGATGTAAAAATGGTTTTTGTGCGATAATAGACTCCGAAGTTATTCCGGAAAAACGTTACAATTTAAGGTAGTTTTTAATTAATTTAAATTCTAATTAAAATTTCAAAAATTAATTTCTTAGTATATATTATTAATAGATTGTTATTGACTTCCGATCCCTTTTTTCCTTCTTCCAGACAAATGAAAAAAAGAAAGTAATATAAACTTTTATTCTAAAAGAATATTTGAGATGCTTTTAGCTGGAGAAGTAGCGATACGTGAATATTCTGAAGAAGAATAAATTAGCGAAGAAAAGATGTCATTAGTGAAGAAGAATCTCCGGAATAATCTCATGAAACAAATTTGTTAATCTCATTTTATGATACGCTATTTAAAATGATGATACATACAAATAGCATTGTCTCGCAACACTGAATAAAATATTTAACTTTAATGTGTGTAATTAATATTTACAATCTTCTTATGGTCATAAACTAGTATAACGGAGTTAAAATATATCAATGTAAAAAATAAGCATGTTCTAGGGAAAAAATCGCGAGGAAATAATTTTGTCCTCTTTTTCCATGCAATACCCCACTTTGAAACGGTTCATTAATTATCTTTAGACATTTCAAGAAATATTTGTAATGTAATTCAATATTGGTGAGGAAGAGCGTCACCACAATTGTAGCTAAAGCTCTTTGTCATCTCCAATTTAAAGAATTTTTAAATGAAATGAATCTTTTGCTGCACACAAACACACACATAATAAGTTACGTTGGCTTTCAAGAGAAAACATTTTAAAACATTTCGCTTGATTATTATTAGAAATTAAAGCATTTATTCTTGAGACGAGTGATGACTATCCTGAACAAACTGACGATAAGTGGATCCAAAAATTTTATTCCATGGTAGACGTTTCGCCTTATCTAAATAATCTTAACCTTAAACTACAGAGGAAAGGAATTCGATTTTGGAAAAAGTTATTTTATTCGAAAAGAAATCCCTTTTTGCTCAAGATTTTGAAAAAGAAAAATTAATTCATTTTCCAATCTTGCTGAAGAATTTCAAAGAAAATAACTCGGTAATTGACATTTACTATTTCAAAACAACAATTTTAAATATGATGGAAGCTTTTGTACGGAAGTTCCAGGAATTCAGATTGTTAAAAAAACTCTCAGTGTTAAAGTAACAGAATGAAATTTTTCTCCCATTCATATTGACATTAGCGCCTTTGAAATGCTATTATTGAAGTTAAAAAGCAAAAAATTATAAAGCTCCAAATTATAAAGCCTTAATGCTGATATAGAAAAATTGGAGAAAAATAAGTTTTATGTTAATTCGCAGCTGAAGTGGTCTAATTTCAAAGACATGAAAAAGGATGACATGATAACTTTCAACACTTGGAATAGTATTCTTGTGTCATATGATCAGTTAAAAAATTAGTATTTGGTGTAGTTTCAATCTTTGGCTCTACATATTCTTGTGAACAATCTTTTTCAAGCATGACCCTTATATAAAATAAATTGAAGAAACGTCCTATTGACGAGAACCTGGAATCATTCTTGACATCAAGAATAACGACATACAAACTTGACTTATCCAAAATATCCAATGAAATGCAAGGTCATTTTTCGCATTAAATACCCATTTTGTCATATTTACATTTTAATGTAAAAATATTTTTTACAATAAATACGTTTATTATTATATTAACTGGTTTAATTTACTGGTAATAGCTAGTTTAAACCGACTCCTTAAAATGTGACTCTTGAAAAGAAATACGGCAACTGAAAATAAATCTCAATCGTTGTACTTTTACATTACATTACACCACCTGCATCCCCGTGTTTAGAACCATTTGGCTCCTTTCCAGTTTGGATGGGTGAGGTGTTTTATATTTTTTTAGATAGGACAAGAACAAATAATAGGTACAATTACAAATAAAAAGGAAAAAAAAACATACACTGGACAGAGCAGCATTGAAAACGAAACAAAATAGGAAAAAATCCCTTTTCGGCAAGCTTGAAGGCAAAGGTAGATATGGTTAAGAAATTACAGAGGCTGCTCGCACTTTTTATAGACGATTTTGTTTAGCTGTATTAAAAAAATCCCTTTTCGGCAAGCTTGAAGGCAAAGGTAGATTCCTTTACGTTAATGTTACAAAAGTCATGAAATATTACATATTGATCCATACAGACATAGCCAATGACTTTATTGTTTCTACACATTGCAATATTTACGCTGTGATTCTGTTTTCATGTCATTTAATTTTTTGCTATATCAAGGTTTTATCATTCCATTTTTCATTCCAAAAAGTTATGATAGATTTATCGGTCCATTGGTCAATTTTTTTACATCTCAACACATAATCATTCAACAGGTAGGAGTCATAAAGAAATAAACATCTCAGCAGTGCAAATATCTTCTAGATAACATTAAGTCAGCTTATCTGAAACAGTAACAAGAAATTGACTCTTGGCACGAATGAAGAAAGACTCTAGATTTAAAAATTAATTTATTTAATCTAGGTTACAATATAATTATGCGAACATTACTTTGTCATATGGTAAAATCACATGACATAGAAAAACTTAAATACTACTAAAATGGGCTCATTTAGAGAACTTCCTGGTTACAGAAATAATAGTCACTAAATTCTTAACATATAAGAAAATAAAATTATTAAACATTGTGTGTGGCAAATTTAATACGTGTTTTTAAAGCATAGGATATGAATGCAGCAATTTGAACAGTAAATTTAAATCTTCATCGACGGTTAAAACCAAATACTCAGGCAGAAAATCCCAAACAATTTTAAAGTTAAGGAGATATTTTTCAATATCAAAGGGAACTCTTATTTAAATATCTATCGTTTTTGGCTACTTTATATTGATTTTATTAAACAAATCATGGTCCCGCCATGTTTAGTTAAATATCAAATTTTAAAGTATTCTGTCAAAAAACCTATTATCAAATTAACTATTAAAATTATTTGATTAATTAAAATTAACTATTTACTTAATTAAAATTAAAAATTAATTGTTACAAAACTTCACTAAAACCTTTTTCATGACTCATACTATATGCCAGTAATCTTTATCTTATAATTATCTAATAATTATATTAATTTAAATAAAAGTCACTGTGGCTATGTATGTGTGTTCCACATCTCCTCCTAAACCACTGGACTGATTTCAATCAAACTTTTTATTTAAGAAAAGAGAAAGGTCACCTTCAACTTTTCAAAGCCTAAAAGATGCTTAAAATTTCACTTAATTAAAAATTAAGCAAGGCGTTTTTCCGCGATGTCTTTCATTTCCATAAATTTGTTTCTCTCATTTTAAAATTTTTTTCAAAATTAATTTTAAACTGAATTCGTAACAATATTCTTGTTGATCAAAAATAATACGAAGAACTGTTTCCAGAAGGAAGAATGCTAAAAGAAAATTTTAAAAGTAGACGATTTAACAATTTATATCGGGACCAGCTATTGATTTATTTTCACGCTTTAAATTAATGAATGATTAAATAGTTAATTTAATTGTTTCAAAATATTCATTAAAACCTTTCATTGACTTTAGTAATTGTTAACAAAATTTGAAGTACCTATATAACAAATAATAACGTATGAAGAAAACGGATGTTTTTAAAAATCGTCTGGTTCATTTGATATTCTCATTTTAATTGAAAGCGTTTCAGATCAGAAAAGGAATTTGTGTATTATAATATTTATACAATAGTAATTTTTACATTGAAAATATTAAGCATGAAAACATTTTAATCCGGAGCAAAGCCAGGTATATCAATTAACAGTTATAATTAACAAAATTTAACAAAGATATTAACTATAAATTAATTAGTCATAAATTAATTATATATTATACCGTATAAAAAGTGAAAGTGAATGCGGTTGATGGGAACTCATAATTTCTAAGTAATTCTTGCTGTCAAAAAACTTTCGGTATAAAAGTAGTTTGTTATGATAAGGTGATAATTCCCCTAATTGAAATTTTCTTTTTATCTTCAATCTTAACGAAGGTATGGGGAAATGATAAATTGGGAAGGGGGGGGGGTATTGAATATCGCTTTTCAGCTTTTAACTTATAAGCAATTCTAACAGACAAAAACCTTTTATTATAAAAGTTGTTCGTTATCATAAGGTGATAATTTGCTTAATTGAAAATTTTTTTTCTATCTTTAGTCGTAACAGAGCTATGGGGAAATGATAAGTTGAGGAGGGGATTGAAAATGGCTTTTTAGCTCATAACTTCTAAGAAATTGTGGCTATCAAAAAAGTTTCAATACAAAAGTTGTTTGTTGTGATAAGGCAATAATTCGCCTAATTTGAATTTTCTTTCTATCTTGAATCGTAAGGGAATTATGGGAATATGAAAATTTCAGTCCCCCACCATTTCCACCCCCTTTGAGCTGGTTAGCCCATCTGTGAACTCGGCCGATATTTTCACCGTCCTTACAACATATCCGTCGCCAGTTAAAATCTAATCAAAATTACTCTAGTTATCGTGTTTACAAAATAACACGGGCCAAAGCGTTATGCATATACTT
>BGPR01004438.1:38048-62679 GCA_013235015.1 Araneus ventricosus | reverse complement strand
TTTACATCAATTATCTATTATCGTGCGTTCGTAAGATACCATGGGAAAAGTAAGATATATATATATATATGTTATATATATATACATATATATATATGAATAAACTTTTAACGAAGGTGGTTTGGGTTCTAGGGGTCAAAGGATCGGTGGAGATCTGCAGAAATTCTTCGAGTCGTGCCATGAGAACTATTGCACAGGTAGAGTCTTCATAAGGAATCTACCCACAGAGGCACCATAAGGAATCCATCAAAAAAAAAACATAAACGAGCAAAAAATAATAATTTCACTTGCAATACTCAAAGATTTGTTTAAATAAACTCCAATGACTGAGCTGAAAAATTAACTCCCGCATCTAACTTTCGTACTAAGTAAAATGAATTCTAGATCTACATCATTTTCTGATGTCTTCATAAATGATTCTGATGGTGATTCTGAAGCAAAAACATCCTTTCAAATTACTAAGAAAGTCATTAAAATCTAGGAGCTATTTTGCCTTGTTAATTTTATCAATTTCTCCAGACGAGTTTTTCTAATTGCGTCTGATGTTCAAATTCATGCGACCCCTTTCAAAGAACCCTCAAGAAGTCATTCAAATAGCTGTGAAAGATATTGATACTTGAAAAAAGAATATACATGATACTTTAAAGTTGAAATGCTTTATATTTTAAAGAAATGGATTTCAAATTATAAACAGAAAGAATAGTGAATAATACTATAGAAAGCAAACAAATTATAGGCTTCGTAATTTCCCAACTTTCAAAGCAATAACTAAATTTAGTCTATCATTCATCACAATAGATATATTGATGATAGAAATTTTGTTATTATAAATCAATAATTCTTATATTTCACTGTATTATGTTAATAGCCTATGTCTCCTGGACAAAACCATCACACAATATAAACATTAAAATTGTCTTTATTTTTTCCACTTATCAATCTTTCTTGCAAAGCCATACTTGAATGATAATTCCTCGATTTTTCGTACCCAAGTGCGTAGTCAATAAAAAATGTTATGCTCTATCGTAAGACTTTGAAGTTAGTTTATAAAATATTTATTGAAAAATTGCTAATCAAGTACATTTTGATAGTTTATTAAATTTAAGGAAGAAAATAAAATAGAGCAAAATTCGATGGAGTATTTTTTTGCATGCAGCACGTCATTTCACAAGTAGTGCAATTTTGAATAAAAAATTGAGTTCTTGTTCACTAATTGTAAAGATCTATGTGCGTTTATAATACCAAAATAAAATATTGTATATCAACGAAAAATAATTTATTAACCTTGAGAAGGGGCGTTGAATATGCTTTACCTAGGGAATAGAACATAAATCCATTCCTGAATATTTATTTATTTAAAGAAAAAGCACATTAATGACAGAGAAAAAACCTATTTTCAGGTTTATTTATTTGTTTTATTTATTATGCAAGAGCCATTTGCTTTTCGACTGGTACTGCGCCAGACAATGCCATTCACGTCAATGTACCTGCACCATTTGAAACAAAACGATGCTCCAAGAGAAAGAAAAATAATTACAAGAATTACAACAGAAAGACAATGATTCTACTTTATGAAATACAAGAACTCCATTTTCTAGAGTGCTATAAGAACAATGAACACAATGGAAATTAAAAGCTCAAAGGGTATATAAAAATGCGCTTAAAAAATAAAAAGTTAAACATGAGAGAATACAATAAAATCATAAAAAAAATTTATAAACGCATATATAATAAAAACGAAAACACAAAAAAGATTAAAACACACCACGATTCTAGTGTCGTATTTTTTTAAAAAAAATTGGTAAAAGCACATTTCCAAAAGGCAAGGGTTAAAGTCAAACACACAAGCACCGAATCCCCTCTAAAAAACACACCGAGTTTAAACGTTTAAAGACGAAAATACACACTTTGAGATAAAGAAATTGCAACATTTGAGCCAAAACAGAGTATAAAAAATTAAACTTATAAAAAACATCAAAAAATTAACAATATATACTCCCTGCATACGCTCTGGGTTTGAATGTTAAGATTTGCGATTCCTGCATTTCAACGAACCATGTTCTGAAATTTTAAACACATTTATCTCAAACTTCATGTATTCCGAGTTATACTAATATTGCAGCCATGAAACGATTTATTATTAAAACCGTATAGAATTTTTTGATTAAAATATTTTCTCAATATGAGTATTCATATTCATGTAAATGATTAAACCAAACTGAATGCAGCTCTAGTTGGTCTGTTATGGTCTACATACAAGAGAAAAGAATCTAATAATAAATTTTCAAAGATTTGCTGATGAATTAATTTCTTATCCCTCCAGCAATCACTCATGTACGAAATACTGATATCGTCCATCGCATTAAAAAATTATATCTTGCTTTATTGGGGAATGACGTAATTTTATTTATATAACTGTGTTTATTAGATCCATTAATTAAACAACGATTACATAAATAAAAATTGCGCTAAATTTATAAAAGAATCGATATTAAATATGTTATATGATGCAATAATGTAAGTATTTCCTACATATGCTGACTGCAGGGAAAGTTACGCTCACATCTTTACAATTTATTACGTTTGGTTTATTCTTAGGTTCAATTTCATGGAGCAATACTAATATTTGTTAGAATGATTAAATGAAATTTTTATTTTGTATTTCTGGTTATTTTACGAGATGTAATCGATTTGAAACATCCGGGAAACAATTACATGAAATTCCATTACATTATTAATATTCATGTAAAAGGGAAGCATTTTCATCACTTTTATAACGAGAAGTGAGTCGTGAAAATAATATTTAAACATTCTTACAAATACGCCGCCAGAATTCTTACCCTTTTTTTTTTTTCACTTGAAAACGTCTTTCCGCTCGTTACAGTGGAAGTTTATCGAACTTCTTGTGTGACAAAAAAATACCGTCAGATTTGAATCGCTAATAACTACGAGAATAATACTGTAGTAAAGAATGGCTGACCCCACAATGGATAGATCTGCCATCTAAAAGAGTTTGTCGCATATGCTTGGTTTTGCCTGTGACACTGTAATTATAGGCGCATGCGCGTGATTGTTATGAATTATTTAATGTAAGGTTATAAAGGCGTAGCGTGAAAGACGTTTAATTAGGAAGGCTGATTCTGGTGGCATTTTAAAGAGCTTGAGGAGTATTACTAGAACCCTAAGTGGACAATAAAACATTTATCAGAATAAAAGTAAAACCGTGGATAAATGAAAATTTGAAACTTCAGTTTTGTTATAACATGCAGAGGTTTCTTTCTGAATTATCATGAAACTTATACAATACTTGAATAATGCTTTAAAAGAAACATTGTATTAAAATTTGAATTCAAAAATTTGAACATTACGGAATATGAGCATTTGTGGTAAATAATGATTTCTACTGCGCATACGCGAAATGTAGGGAAGTTCTTACATAATTGCCTGCCAGATGACGCCATAAATAAAAAAGCCGCTCTAAATAAAAATGATAAGAAAAGTACCTGGGTCCGCGCCAGATTTTCGTGAAACGTCAGGATAAAATCATAAAACAAGTATTTCCGTATTAATATGGATTAATTATCAATCTCTTTAATACAATATTTGCAGAGAAAGGGGATGGTTATAACAGATAAATCACGTTTGTCTCATGTAGCAAGGAATCGATAGCTGTTGATTTATCTGGTTCTTAAAATATTGTATTAAAGAGATTGATAATTAAATTAATATTTGTTATTTGTTTCATGATTTTATCCCTAATGTCGAAAAATCTATGATGCAGACCTGAACTGTTTTCTTTGTGTTTTATTTTCGTCGTTCGATTTAGTAAAAGCTATAAAAAAATCCTTCTGTATTTGATCAGCCATTCAACACCACCGTAAACTTTTCAATGAAGTTATTTGCTAATTTGCGCTTATAAGTTCTCCCTAGAAATTTTCTGCATCTGCCCTAACACGGCAGGTAGGTACTACACCAAGCGCCAATCATGTCATTCTCAACACAGTTGGGGAAAAAGCGAATCGGTGGCGCCTTTTTCTGTCGTAGAATGGCGAAGAACTGTCGGAACGCAATTGATGCAATTGGAACGCCTTTTTTTTCCAACTGATTGAAATAAAATTCTGGGGCAATGGATCTACAATTAATGCTAGCAGATACCGTACCAATTTTAATAGTGTTTCATAGCGTTTATGAGTTATCGTCTTACAAATGGTGATTATACTGAGACGACAGGATAGTCAACGCATTGACGGATTTGAACGTAACGATATGAACTCTACATTTTATGATAAACCTGCATCGAATCTTATCCACCTGGCTATTTAAGTTTTGAGTTATCGTAATCTGCATGCGACAGACAGTCTTCCAGTGAACGAATCTTAAAATTTGGCAGAAACTCAACTTATGTAAAGATCAATAAGCACTCATCCTCTAGCTCTAACTGTTTTTGAGCTATGGTGTTCAAGCAGACACATAATTGTAAAATTGGTGTTTTCGAATCTAGGAAAGTTCTGAAACGTGAGATTCGTCAAAATCTCGAGTTCGAATTTTTTTTGACGACTACAATACATTTTTTTCTAAAAAGAAAGAGGATTCCACCCTAGTAAAAAACCGAAAACCACTAGCCTGGAAAAATCAAAAGCATTATAATGTTTTAGACCAATTCGTCGGCCTGATTGCATCAGACGCTGCATTCTGTTCATAACGATTTTGACAATGAGCAATTTATTGGAAAGACAGCTAGTATCATGTTAATAAGGCATCCAATGTTTTGAAATATGTTTGTGACAAACTGAAAAATAAAGCTTTTTGAAAGTTAATTGCACATGGCTATTGTGTCATTCATTTGATTATTCGCATACTTCATATTTTGTTGCTTGTGGTTTTATAAATAGTCCATCGGCGAAGGGTTTGAAAATCCATAAATTATATATAGCTTTGAAATCTCCTGGGTACACATGTCTCGTGATGGGTGTCCATGAACATTCCCTTAAGTCCTGGGGTGTGTGCTCGTGCTGCTATCTTGGATTTTATCCCCTTTTGTTTTTTCCTAAAATATCTTGAAATTATTCAGTTTCAAGCTACAAATTGATTAAACAAATTAAAGAGCGTAAAATTCCCTTTAAGCAAATAAACACTTGTTTAATTTTCTTTCCAGCTTAATAGTTTCCCAGATAATAGTCACAAAGGTTGCCTGACATCTTGATTCCCTCCCTTTAGCTTTGAATACCTTGAAAACTATCTTAATATTCAAATTGTATGTAATTTAACAAATTAAAGAGCGTACACCCATACAAATGGATGCTTCAGTTTCTTCATTTTAACAGTTTTGAGATAATTACCAAAAAGGATGAATTTGTAAAAAATCTTAGTAGTAGTCCAGTCAACGAAGGGTTTGAAAAAACAGTAAATCATATAGTTTTGAAAAAAATGGTACATGTCGTGAGAGGTTTTTAATGAATAAGAGTCCCACTGGGGGATAAGCTCGCGCTGCCATCTTCGATTCCATTCCCTCCCTTTTTTTTAGTTTTTCCTGAATACCTCGAAAAGTATTCACCTTCTCAAAATAAATTGATTTTAACAAATTAAAGAGCGTAGAATCTACTACAAATACATACTTTTATTTTTTCTTCCAGCTTTAGTAGTTTCCTGTGATAATGGGTCTCTACAGTTGCTGCCATCTTGGATTTCAACCTCCTTTAATTTTTCCTGAATATCTGAATCTATTCAATTTCAAATTATACGCACGAAAATTAAAGAGCGTAAAATTTCATAAACGCATGCTTGGGGTTTTACAGCTTAATAGTTGGCTGATGAGACAAAATTTGCCTTTGTGAATGGACTTAGCGTTTCATTGCGTTCTCGCCGAATATAAAATGGCAATTTCAAAGTATATGGATGAATGTTTACCTACTATGGACTTTCGTTGATTGGATTTCAAAGGAAAAGGCCATTACAAAATGAAGCACTGAAAAAATGTAAAAAATTTAAAGAAAAGGCAATGAAGAATTGAAAGCTAATGCAGCAAAGTGGAAATGGCCTCTGTGATGATACACAGTTTTCATAGTTAGATTTCAAAATAGAAGAGCTGAGGAAATGATTCTAAGGTTTTAAATGAATTTCAAAGCTCGGAAATTTTGTCAATAAATTGAAAAGAAACATTTATCCACACAAAGAAGAAATTCAAAACATTCTTTAAACATAGTCTGAAAACGAGTTTAAAAATGTCTTACCTCCCTTGGTTGTGGAAATGTCGACGCTCAAAAGTGAACTTTGCTTATAGGTAAAGTACCCCATCTCCACTAGTGAGGGACATACCCAGTCTAAAACCTTAATAATTTTGTTGTTATTCATGTTTTTGTAGTTTTATTTCTGCTTTTAGTATTTCAGAATTTTAATTTTTTTATGCATTTTTATATTTTTTTATTTTCATTTTTTTAATTTTATAATTCCGAGAAATTTCCAGGAGAGCTCTTTCTAAAATGCTGTGAAGGTAATGGTATGAGTATTATAGCCACCTCCAGTGCAATGAAGAATTGTGGAGTCGAGGGGTCTAATCCTCCCACTTTTGTAAAATTAAATTTTATTTTATTTTTAGAGTCTAAAACTAGAATTATAAAAAAGCAACGGTTGAAAGTTAAATAAGTGATCACTGGTGCTTGATTTTCAATTAACTCTCTGACATTTGTTTGTAAATTTGAGTCGGATGTCTTGAATACTTAAAATGGAAGAGAAATAAATGTACCTGGCATTACGCATCGCCTTTACCATACTACCTGCATATTAAGATGACTCTGTACTTTAATGCATCTACAATGAAATGTTTTGTTCAATTAAAGAGATTACCGCGGATATTTGAAAGCAAGGAAGAAGTGAAGACGAAGTTTGAGATGTTTGCATATTGGCTGGAATTTAGAAGATGAAAGCGGAGAGCTTTGATGGAATGGTATTTATTTGCCCGCTGACAACTACCTACTGCTTGCTCTAAATGCCATGCTTTCAAATGAAATGGCTTCGCCTGTAATTCGCCTAAGACTAAAAGCAATGCCACAATGCATTTATGGATACTTTAGTCACGGCTGCATTGGAAGCAGTCTCCGCCTCTATTTGCGGAAAATTAAATGGCCATTTGAAGCTCAAAACCAAAACAAAACAAATTAAAATGGAAAGCCAGCGAATTTGTCATTTAATTTTAAATTTTGTTAGTGGTACTTTTAGGTGTCCATAACCCCCCCCCCACTTTTATCACTGACCGCCGCCACTGTGTCGTATAAATGCATGTCGCAATGCATAGATAGTATGCTTAGCCGTATAAAACAAAATCATGCTAAAAAAAACGGTTATACGTAGATTTCATAAAACAAACTTTGAAATGATTTATACTGGGTATGATTTGTTTTTTGGAGAATTTTGATATCAAAATTCAAGAAAAAGATTTAAGCTATCCGAAGGCTAAACTTCAGTATTTGAAGTTCGATTTTCCTTACACACCCCCTTTCCAATAGTTTTGTTGAATATTGATCTCTAAATTATCAATATCAAATATTTTCATATTTGCTATTTGTAATTGATTATTTTAAGTGTGATGATTTATAATTACAGAAATCAACTTGGTATTTCTATTCACTAATTTAATTCTAAAAGTTGGCTTTATCTACCAAATTTTGTTATTATATTTAATGTGTTGCTATGGAAACAGCAATACGTGTAACTGGAACGAAGTAATGAGGGGTATTGAATATCGCTTTTCAGCTTTTAACTTATAAGCAATTCTAACAGACAAAAACCTTTTATTATAAAAGTTGTTCGTTATCATAAGGTGATAATTTGCTTAATTGAAAATTTTTTTTCTATCTTTAGTCGTAACAGAGCTATGGGGAAATGATAAGTTGAGGAGGGGATTGAAAATGGCTTTTTAGCTCATAACTTCTAAGAAATTGTGGCTATCAAAAAAGTTTCAATACAAAAGTTGTTTGTTGTGATAAGGCAATAATTCGCCTAATTTGAATTTTCTTTCTATCTTGAATCGTAAGGGAATTATGGGAATATGAAAATTTCAGTCCCCCACCATTTCCACCCCCTTTGAGCTGGTTAGCCCATCTGTGAACTCGGCCGATATTTTCACCGTCCTTACAACATATCCGTCGCCAGTTAAAATCTAATCAAAATTACTCTAGTTATCGTGTTTACAAAATAACACGGGCCAAAGCGTTATGCATATACTTGTCTACTAATAATAATAAGGAAAAGAACATTTTGCCCTCTATTCTCATAACTATTGGAGCTACAAGAATGAAAGAGGATGGAAGAAACTGCAAATGACGAGAGCTTTCCAACAAGGGGTAACATGTGTAAGTTAAAACGTACTTTAAGTTAGGGGGAGAGGAGGGGAAGGGTGGGAAAATCACTTTTCAGCTCATAACTTCTAAGCAATTGTAGCTATCGAAAAAGTGTAAATTCAAAATTTGTTCGTTATGATAAGGCAATAATTCGCTTAATTTGAATTTTCTTTCTATTTTCATTTGTAAAGGAATTATGGGAAATTGAAAATTTTCACCCACCCCCCCATTTCCACCCCCTTTGAGCTGGATAGCCCATCTACGAACTCGACCGAGATTTTCACTATCCTTACAACATATCCCAAGCTGGTTAAATGTACATCAAAATTACTCCAGTTATCGTGTTCACAAGATAACATGGGAAAAAGCGTTATACATATATATATATATATATATATATATATATATATATATATATAAACTTTTTAACAAAGGGTGGTTTTGGGTTCTAGGGGTCATGATCGGTGAAGATCTGCAGAAATTTTCCGAAAGTCGTGTCATGAGAACCATTGCAATAGGTAGAGTTCCTATAAGGAATCTACCTAAAAATACGTAGAATGGAAAAAATGTCATAAGTAGTGTGTCAGTCTGGGTGGATGAGTGCTCAATTATTATCCTCTACAATGAGATTGTTCTCATCACATATGAAACGCATTAGGAGTCGAAGTCGGCTTCTTGATAAGTTACTCGTGAGAATGTTTTTCAACCACTGTAATTTAAGTGGTACTGTAGGAGTTTGGAAATGCCAGGAGAGGGTAAATCGACAATTTGTGGCATAGTGCATTGGATCTCCTTTTTCTCCGCACGAGGAATTGTCATGTGTTCGAAGATTGAAGCGATGAAGGTATGAAGGGAATGGCCCGTGTACTGTAACGAACATTAGCTCTTCTCCATTTCATCTTACTGGCTTGTTTGAGACCCTGGGCACTATATCGTGTGTACTGCGGCCAGTTTCTCCGTTATCCCAGTTGTCTTTCCAGATGCTTAAATCAGCTGACTTTATCTCAGATTTCAGGTAAGAAAGTGGCTTAGGGAGGAAGAAAGGGTCGCCTTTTGTGATGTCTTCTCTGGCTAATTGGTCTGCGCATTCATTGCCTAAATAACCGACGTGGGGGTTGAGCCATCTCAGGTGAATGTGTTTATTGGAAAGGAAAAGGGTTTAAATCTCTCGGACCATATTATGGTGGGATTTAGGATTAAGTATGAGCATCAAACTTGAAAAACTGTCTGTCCAAATTTTGATTGGTCTATGAAGGGAAGAAACTGCTTTAATTGCAAGGATTTCAGCTTGGAAGACCGAATTGCTGTGATCAAGTTTACCTTGCCATGAGGCAATTATACTATAGTTTTAGAGAATGCATTAAGCACTACCAGTACCTTCGTCCGTTTTCGATCTATCAGCATAAATAGCCTTGGCTCTCGAGTCTCTGCGATTTTCTGCAAATGAAATTTGATTGTGGAGAAGAAATTTATGGGGGTGAATACGAATTCCACTTCTTTTGCTTTCATAATCTGTTGGGCTGAATATAAGAGTGAAAAAGTTGGATGAATATCTTGCTCAAGCAACTCGGACATAAGTTACTTCTTGTTGGATATGTAGATGGAGGGGTTGAAGACCGGTGACCACTTGGAGAGCAGCGGTTGGGGTTGTCCTTTATGCACCAGTAATATAAAGGAGAAGAAGACGTTAAACGTAGTCGGGGTGTCATATTATGTTCCCAGGTAGCTGCTCCATGGCATAGTATTCTTTCTATGACTGCTTTGTACAATAGCCTTCTGATGTTCTTGTTGATGCCCCAAATTTTTCCTACGATTCAACAGAGATAATGGTATTGGTCCATTGCTCTTTTGTCCTGGTCTATTACGTGTGGTAACCAGCTTAATTTATTATCTATTGTAACGCCTAAATACTTTAAATGGTTTTTGAGGCCAATTGGTTGGTTTCCCCATTTAATCGTTGGTCAGCTGATAAGCTTGCTGAAAACGGCATGGCTTGATTTTTCCATTGAGACGTGCAGTTTATTTTTGTCTGCCCAGTCTTTAAACTTGTCCAGTGCTAATTTGCTGAGCTTTCTGAGACCTTCTCTGGTGTTATCTGTAACGATGAACGCAAAGGCATCGGCAAATGCTTGTAGATGAACTCCTTGAGGTCACTGTACCGATAGGATTTCGTCTGCCACGATGTTCCAAAATGCTGGTCCGCTACATGAACCCTGTGGACATCCTTGAGTCTGTTACCAGAGGACCGGCCCTTCGATGGTTTGCATCGCCACTTTTCTGTTTCTTAATGTGTCAAGAAGCGTTTCGCTAATGTTGGAGAAGAGAGAGAGGGACGCAAATCTATCCCTGATGGAAGAGTATTGCAGACTGTCAAATGCACCCGAGATGTCTAGAGATATCAACACAGCGTGTTTTTCCTGTCTTCGAGCTTGTTCTAGGAGAGATGTGACATGCAGGAGTGTGTCGTCAGCTGACTTCCCTTCTCTAAATCCGTACTGCGGTGGATGTTGAAGTTTTTTGTCTTCAATTGGAAGTTAAAACTTTGAAGAAGGACTTTCTCTAGCAATTTGCCAAGTGTGGAGAGCAAAGATATTGGCCTGTAAGACTTAATATTATGTTCGTCTTTGCCCGTCTTGTGAAACTGGATAACAAGTCCAATTTTCAGAGGATCCGGGGAACATTTAAGTTCTATACACTTATTGAAAAAATCTAACAAAAGAGAGGGAAAGGAGTTAAAAATTACTTTTACAATGATATTTATCGATGTCATCATATCCATGGGCTTTACCATTAGGGATGTTCTTGAGGATGTCATCTATTTCTTGTTGAGAGAACTTTTCTTTTTCAAAGAGGGTATGATGAAGTTGTATCTGTGCTGCCCTTGGTGCAATTTTTGGATACAGGAACTGCTGATCTTTGGCTCTTTTGACTAATGAGTTTACCGAGCACTGGTATAGACGGATGGTTGCAGGGGAGATATGACAGAAGGCGTACGCGAAAATAATAATTTTAATCAAGGGGTACACAAAGGAAAAGGGTTTTTCACCCCTGTCCTAGACAAAACATGTCTTTTTTTAAGTATTCGGTATCACTTAAATCTAGATTAATGACATAAAATTCTGTTTCGCTTAGCAATGCACTTCAAAAAATTACAAATTATGTAGTTCTCCTTGATTACCTTCTGCTACAAAATAGCTGAGAGGCAAAAACTGTCGCATTGAATTAATGCAGCTTCCAAAATAAAAATCCCACACCGTATTTTTGTCTAGAATTAGAATAATTCCGCCCAGTTTTTTTGACGTGAAAACGTCTTTCCGCTCGTTACAGTGATAGTCGGTCGAACTTTCATGTGTGACAAAATGCAGTCAGATTTTTATCGCTAATAACTACGAGACTAATAATGCGAAAAGAAAGTCTGACCCCACAATATCTGTAAAAGTTTCTCGCATAGTATTTGTTTTGCCAGTGACGTCATCGAACCAGTGTAGGCGCATGCGCGTGATTGTTATGAATTAGCTTTATGTAAAGTTATAAATAAGTGTAGCGTGGAAATGCGTTTAGCTAGGAGGTTGATTCTGGCGTCATTTTAAAGAGCTTGAGGATTATTACTAGGGCCCAAAGTGAGACAAGAAAAATATTTATCAGAATATAAGAAAAAATCGGTATTAAATTGAAAATTTCAAACTCCTCGGGTTTTTTATTATAACATGCAGAGTATACTTTCAAATTGTACGAAACTTTCAGAATACTTGACAATACGTAAAAGAAACATTGTATTAAAATTTGAATTCAAAAATTTGAATATTACGGGAAATATGATTTGTAGTATATAATGTTTAGTGTGCATACGTGAAATGTAGTTCTTTATACTGTCAATAGATGGCGCCATCAAAAGCTACTCTAAATAAAGCATAAGAAAGGCGCAGCTTGGGTCCGCGCCGTAGATTTTTCGTGATAACGTCGGGATAAAATCATAAAACAAGTATTTCGTATTAATATATAATTTAATTATCAATCTCTTTAATACAATATTTGAACAGAGTAGTATAATGGTTACAGAATAGATAAATCACAAGCTACCACAGACCCTTGCTACATGCGATAAACTTGAGATTTATCTATTCTGCAAACATTATACTACTCTGTGTAAATATTGTACTAAAGAGATCGATAAGTAAATTACATATTAATACGAAACACTTGTTTTATGATTTTATCCCGACGTTTTCACAAAAAATCTACGGCGCGGACCCGAACTGCGCCTTTCTTATGATTTTCCACTTGTTTTTTTAATATGCCTTTGAAAACGAATATTAAAAATATCTTTTCATTAAATTGAAACGAAATATTTTTTATAATGTATTAGGGACAAAAAACCATGTCTTACCCCAAGGAAAATTTTTATTGTTCCGGAATTGTCTTCCACGTATGCCTGAAAAATGATGTAATCACTTTATTATTTGACGTTTAACATTTTAAAATAGTTATATAAAATAATCTGTTCGTAAATATAAAGCATACTTTAAAAGGAATTTAAAATATTTATATTATACTTGAAGACCATATTCAGAAGCTTTCTTTTATGGCTATGGATGAATGAAGAAGTTACCTGACTCCAATTTTAATATTATATCACCCGACAGTAAACATATTGAAAAACGTTAAACTCTAACGCTAGCTAAAATAAAAGATAACACCACGAAAGAAACAATAAGAAAGGTTTAAGCTTAACCCTTTAACAGGTGTTTTATCAGGAGATACACAATTTCATAAACTCTTGTCTAAAATTCCAAATTTAACAAATCCTTCTCTAAACATTGTACCAATGTTCCATGGAGCTGCACACTGCATACTTACTAAAGGACCGCCAGTTTTTTCACGCGCCAGGAGATTATCTCCGGAGAAGGTGAAAGCTGTGAAAAAGGAGTTCAGAAATTTGGTTGCTCACGGTTTGTCGTCCCTCAAAAAGCCCTTGGGCCTATTCATTTGGTACCCAAAAAGCCAGAGTGGAGAATTTGTGGTGACTATCGTCGTCTTAATACTGTAACAGAACCGCATAGGTACCCCTTGCCTCACATTCAAGATTTCTCATCTGAATTATGCGCTAGAACAGTATTTTCTAAATTTGACTTAAAACGTTATCAAATCTCTGTCGAACCTGAGGACATACGAAAAACGGCCCAAATTACTCCATGTGGTTTATACGAATTTCTTTATATGCCTTTTGGTTTGCGCCGCACGAACCTTTCAACGATTTTTGGACGATACGTTGCGTGATTTAAATTGTTTTGCCTATTTAGATCACATTTTGATAGCTTCTATTGAACATGCATCCCATTATAAGGATTTGGAACAGGTTTTCCAAAGGTTAAATGAAAAATGTTTAGTGCTAAATATCGAAAAATGCATTTTAGGAGCTGATAAACTTCCCTTTCTTGGTTGTGAGGTTTCTAAGGATGGCATTTCACCTTTAAAAGAAAAGGGTGAAGGCCTTGTTAATTATCCGCAACCGCAAGATGTAAGCGCCTTAAGACGTTTTCTAGCTATGAATAATTTTTACCGTCGATTCATTCCCAATGCCTCGGAAATGCAGCGCATCCTTTATGACCTTGTTAAGGGTAAAAAGAAGCGCGACAAAAAACTACCAATGAGTGGAGTGAAGCTGCTATTAAAGCTTTTCAGACCTGCAAAACTAGATTGCTCAAGCTGCTCTTTTGGCTCATCCAAATTCTGAAGCCAAACTTTCAATTGTAGTCGATACATCTAATACGGGTATGGCAGGAACGTTACAACAAACATATTTGAAAAACACACAGTCACTTGCATTTTTTCTCGGAAATTAACCCCAGCAAAATCTAGGTATAGTACGTATGATCGCGAATTACTTGCTGTTTACTCTTCTGTCAAGCATTTTAGACATTTCCTAGAGGGTCGTGATTTCATTATTTACACAGACCACAAACCGCTAACATTTGCCTTTCAGCAAACGGGTGAAAAGACATCACCTCGACAGCAACGCCGTCTTGAATTTATTTCCTAGTTCAGCACAGACATCAGAATTTCTGGATTTATTGCGACAACACTTCGGAGACATGAGACCTGTTGCTGCATCGTCCCTCTCTTCAGCCCAAATTTTTGTTTACAAAGATGTCGTCAATAGCTTCTCATGTGTTCGTCCGTCGAGATGCTGCGCGCCGTCCACTCGAACAGCCTTATGTTGGGTCTTTTCAAGTGCTCCAGAGAAAGGAGAAAGTTTATAAGATACAGGTTAAGACAAGCCCATCTGAATCTCCATCAACAGGCTAAAACCCGTTTTTGGTTTCAAGGAGCCCGGTGCATCGGTATCTTCACGCAAGTCCAGTTCATCCATTCCAACGAATAAACCTAGTGCATCCATTCCAGCGAATAAACTTAGTGCATCCATTCCAGCGAATAAACCTAGTGCATCCAGTACTGCGAGTGCATCTCTTCCATCAAGCAGTTCTACGCACACCACAAGATATGGACGTAAAGTTCGTTTCTTCCGGCCTGTAAAGTGTCGTCCTCCAGACTCGGGGGGTCTACTGTGGCGCAGTGAGAACTGTATCATTTTAGAGCCTTATCTACTACTTCGGACCCGATTACAT
This sequence comes from Araneus ventricosus, assembly GCA_013235015.1. Taxonomy (NCBI): domain Eukaryota; kingdom Metazoa; phylum Arthropoda; class Arachnida; order Araneae; family Araneidae; genus Araneus; species Araneus ventricosus. Next base: position 47,717 of record BGPR01004438.1, on the reverse strand, counting down.
TCTTCGAACTTCTATTGTGATTTTATACTAGAGCCATTTGTAATTTGCATGTTTAGTTGTTCTGTTTTGTTTTAGTTGTGTTCTACAATATAGCAACAGTCTTCTGCCATTAATATATATATTGTTCTGTTTTGTGAAATAAATAAGCTTAAACCTTTCTTGTTGTTTCTTTCGTTGCGTTATCTTTTATTTTAACTAGCGTTAGAGTTTAACGTTTTGCAATATGTTTATGGTCGGATTATGTAATAGTAAAATGGGAGTCAGGTAACTTCTTCATTCATCCATAGCCATACTTTCATAGAGATTTTTAAGTTCTTTTTAACCTGAAATGACGTTTTTGACTGGTGCATCAAATTACACAATGACACGGTTGAAATTTCAGAAAACATTTTTTGTTATGTGATTTGTCTCTTTACGCCCTCGATTTCTACAGAGAGGTTGAGAAATCGAGCGTCAAACAAAAGACTTTCTTTTCCATATCGGGAATTTACTGACAAAAGGCGAACAATGCGAATTAATTACGTTATTTTTTGTATGCAATGATTGAGATAATGCCACTTTTTTCTTAGTTATATAATTATTTCCTGCCGGTCTGATTTTGCCGCCCCCTTCAAAATGCCGCTCGTGGTGGGAGACCATCTGCCCCCCGCTTTTGCTCAGTCACTGATCGAAATGCATTTTCGATTCTCATCACTGTTCTACGAAACAAAGCAGAAGACGTACTATATTCTATAAGTATACGAGAAATTCGAGCGGGAGGAAACTCCAGCTGATTTTGTTCGCTAGTGGGATGCTAAATGTTCTATACCAGCGAATTGTCCATATTGCTTTATAACATTCTCTGCATATTGTTAAGCCCGCATCACAGCAGCTATTGTCAGAATCAACAGAGACATACCTCAAGAGCCCGACAAAAATTACATTACAGACATCATGAATCATATATATCGTCTGGCAGAAGGAGAAAGAATATTGCGAATATTGTACGATACCATAAGATACCGTATTAATATCTGCGTGGCACTGGAGAAATGAAAGTTTTTCATGTTGCTTTATAAACATGAGGCAATAGCATTTTTTGCATATTGTTAAGCCCGTATCACAGCTGCTATTGCCAGAATTTCGACAAGAATTGAATTACAGTCATCATGTATCAAACATATAGTGTGGAGAAAGAATCAGAAGGAGAAAGAATAATGTATTATATCGTAGCAAGATCAGAGTGTTACTAGAGAATTGAGGGAGTTTTTCATATAACTTTATGAGCATGAATCAATAACATTCTCTGCATATTGATAAAAAGATTAAATTGTTTAACTTCTGCTTGCAGGAATTGGGTGTTTCCAAGTGCTGACGACTGCTGACGGACGTATGATGGCGACTGGGAGATCAGATGCAGTATCCGCGATCACGTTTTCTGCCAGACATTTGCTGAAGCAGTACGAATTTGGCCAGTCTGGTTTACAGTGGGCGACCAGTTCTTGAAGCTTCTCTTTGTCTTTATTTCTTGTGAAAAGAAATCAAATATTTCAACTAGTTTATTATAAATGATCAGTCAACAGAGGTCATACTATAATTTTCACATCACAGCATATAGATTATTTGTAATGGTTTTCGGATAAAACATTCAGAGCAGATTTACACCCATGTTTCAATCCAATTGCAATAACCAAATTTGAGGAAATTGAAGAAATTTGATTTTTTTTACATATTACAGTAAAATATCATTTAACTGTCGATATCAAAATAGCGACTATTTCTCAAATCTGAAATTTATGCCTTTGAGATAATATATTGTATTTTAAAGGGTTTGAGAAGATTGGTGCAAGCATGAGTGTGTGTAGATATGAAAAAAATTATTATCTCCCTCTACTTAAATTCTCATTTAAAACAAACATGCATGCTGTTAGATTGCAGAATTTGCAACTACATCATTTTTCAGTTTACCAGTTCTTTTAATAATTTAAATGTTCGCCACCAAAGTTTCTTTCGTATCTTGCGGCATCTTTGGTAACTTTTGAAACTTCAACGGTAATTTTTACAGTTTTATTAAATATCTTAATTTTTCAGATTTATTTACTCAGTAATCAACTTAAATATTAATTGCTTTAACTTTTTATAGCATTTCCTTTAATGTTTCAATTTTATTAAATTGTAAATCAAATTAATTTAACGGAACTATTTGCTCGCCATTTTGTACCGCGTAGGTTTCTGTGTGTAAAATGATTGTAGCGTCGCCTGTTTGAGAGAGATTCCTTCGTGTGATTTTTTTTTGTCGGTACCTGCAAGAAGAGTGGGTGCAGTTGGCCTCTAGGAGCTTGTCCCTGCAGTTATTCCGATGGTAAAAGAGAGAAATGGTTCGTATCTCAAGTATGATTTTTTCCATGACAGAATGCAAGAGAGAAATCGTTGAGTTTTCAATGATGCAAATCGAATATAGTCTGAACTGAAGCTGAATTTGCTTCTGCACGTATTGCAACTTTGTAATCCGTATGTGTGCGTTACAGAGAAAGTTTGCGAAAGTAAATGTGATATAATGTGCCATTTGTAAAATTAATAGCAGTGATTGCTTCTTTGTGTATAAAGTTCTGCAACATGGTGTCATAAAGGTGAAAGAACCCTATTTCTCAACACTGTTCCAGATAGTTATTCTTTTTTTATCGCCTGTGTTTCGCTACAAAGCTTGCCGTTTGTGTGTTTTCATCTTTACAATTTCCGTTGTTTAGGAATGAGAGATGCCACTTATAAAAGTTTGTGCTGCAAATTATATGTGCAAGAAAGAGTTTCCAAGTCAACAGCAAATCTGAGAAAGCTTGGTTTTCCAGGGGCTAAATTTGAATATAAGTGATAGTACAAAATCTATAAAAATATTGCTTCCACTGATTCAAGATCTCTTTCTGTGGCACCATATAATATGTGTGAACATCGAAAACAGCGAAAGGTATTTTTTAGTGCTTACCGGGCTATTTCAGTGGTGAGACTATAGTTTAAGTCTCAAACAGTGTAATGTATTTCATGGGAAATAATTTGGAAGTGGCGTTTGTTTTGCATTTACTGATTTGGTACGCTTAATTCACATCAACACAGGATATTACATATATGTTAGCAATTCTATAAATGTTAAACTGATCTTGCAACATCTTTAAATTCACTAAAAGGGTTCACACAAAATTAACCCTTTAACATCTTCATAAACATCACCATTGTCAATTTGTATTGGATTTCAAATTACTAAGTTAAGTAATTAGCATTAATTTCTAACAGATAACAGTGGCGTTTGTTTTGCATTTACTGATTTGGTCAAGTGTAAGCTAAATATATATATGCATATATAAAAACTGTTTTGTCGTTGTTTGATTTCATAATGTTTTTGGGTTGTGTGCATCAGAATAATCTGTAATTTCAATTTTTCTTATCTTAAAGTTGGCAGTATAGTGTTCAAATAATTGTTAAATAAAAAATATTCCTTTTAAAAATTTTGGTTTTGCTTTAATCTCTATTTGTGTCAACGCAATGTAGTACCTTTGTTTTCAGCTCTACGTTCACTTTTGTCAGCTAATATTTTTTAGGTGTCTGAAAAGGTATGTGCTTATTAAGGTGTAGAAAAAATTGTATTTTTATTGTATTCATGTTTCAGCACCCAGTATTCATTTCATAATTGAAATAAAAAGCTAAGTTTTAACATTTTGGCATCAATCAAGTTTTAACAGTTTTAACATTTGGTGGCGTTGACAAAACTAAAATGTATTGAATACAATGCTAGGTCGAGAATTTGGGTTGTTTAAGAAATTTAATTTTTACTGCCAACTAACATAAATTTGAATTTAACATTCTGAGTAACATTGATGCATATGATAGAGAGTATTAAAATATTTATATTTTTTCTCATTGCTCCAGTGTCCTCTGAAAAAATAAAATTGATATTGTATTAATAATTATTGTTGTATTTTTAAGTGTATATTTTCAAAAATTCATTTGGGTATATTTTTTCATTTTTCAGTATTTTTGCACGACATATTTCAATATATTTTTCTTCATATTTTGCTTACAAAATTAAATATTTAAGTATTTGTGAAAAGTGGTAATATATTACAGTATATTTGAAAAATTTATTTAAGTATAATGGCCAACTGTCTGATTGCCTCTCTCACACCTTTTAAGGGTAAGGAGGATAATTTTAAATTTTACAGAAAACAGTTTAATGTTATTGCTCGCTTCAAAAAATGGGCTGAGAGTAAAAAAATCTTAGTTCTAAAACTAAATCTTAAAGAAGATGCTTTGAAATTTCTGGTGGGCAACACAAAAATAGAAGAAATGGATAATTTTGATACTTTTGTCAACAAATTGAAGGAAAACTTTTGTAAACAACCAAATTTTGAGGAAGCCCAAAGGCAATTTCACAATATCAAACAAAAAGTGAGACAATCAATTTCAGAATTGGCAGATCAGGTCAGTTTAAATACTGTCAGTTGAAATTCATAAATCCCAACAACAGCAAGGAAGATAATCTAGTGAATTTGACAGAAAAATTAAAACTTTCAAAATTTATTGAGTCATTAAGGTCAGACATTTGAGTGGAAGTGAAAAAATTAGGGCCAAAATCATTTAAATCTGCTGTAGCAATGACAAAAAATGTAGAAAATGCTTTGAGTAAAGATTGTGTTGAATGTAATGTAACAGACTCTGGGATTAACCAAATTCTAACTCAGCAGTTAAATACAAACAAACAAATTTTGGAACTGTCAGAAAAGGTTAATGCAACCTCTACTCAAAATATGGCAGTGAATAGTTTGATTGAAGCACCATCAACCTCTAGTAATCTGAAATTAATCAAAATAGAATTCAGTGTTAGATCTGTGGTAAATTTAATCACACAGTGAGAATTTTTTTAAAATTCCAGTGGGAGATTTAACAGGGAAAATAGTACGGCAAGGAACAACAGAACTTTTCGTTCAAACAATTTTCATCCTTACCGGTCAAGAACCAATCAAAGGGGTAATTTTGTAAGACATTTCAGGGGCAACTTTAGAAATGGTTCAAACAGAGGTTTCAGGAATGATTTAAACTTCTAAAAGATTCTTGTAATTTTCAAAAAAAAGACTTATCTTTGGCAGGAATCTATAAAACAAAGAGTTATGATTTTAAATACAACAAAAAAAAATCTCATGAAACAAAGAAAAAGCAGGAGAAAAATGGCAAAGAGTTAGTGACAAATCAAAGGATAAAAATGTACTCAAAAAACACAAATCTCAAACTAACAAGTCAAAAGGTAAAAATAATAGCTTAGCTAAACAGTCAAATCAAAATAAAAAAGAGAAAGTGTTAGATAACACAGAGACTAAAATAATGTCATGCACAAGTAATAGCAACAATCTTCCAATTGTTAATATAAAAATTTGTGGTATTCAATTAAAATATCTCATTGATTCAGGTGCAAATGTAAGTTTAATTCAGCCACACATTGTTGATGAAATCAAAACTATAACAAAAATTGAGTATATTTCTAGAATGGTTAGAATCAAAACAGTCGATAACACAATAGTTCTATACATGTCAGCAATTAACTTAACATTCGGTTTAGAAAATAAATGGCTCTCGAATCAATTTTTTGTTACATTAAATCCATGGAATTCTCACTATCATGCAATTCTTTGGTATGATTTTCTGCAAAGAAATAAAGTTGTAATAGACACTGTAAACAAGCAACTCCAAGTTAGTAATCAAATATTTGATTTTGAGGAAAATTCTCCAACCAATGTTAACAATGCAAGTACTGATTGTGAGATATTTGAAAGTGACAAAAACAAAAAAGAAAGCTTTGATCAAGTTAACAACAATAATGGTGAAAAAGTTAATGCCAGCGAGGAAACTTTTCATGCGCATAATGTTAAAATAGCTAATAATATTACAGTACAGCCATTTTCAACAGAAATAATAAATTTAAAAGTTCCAAAAAATATTTCAAAAAACAAATATCTAATTTTTATTCCAAAAAAGAATAAATTGGGTTATGTAATCAATCAATCTTTAAATGTTCCTAGAAAAGCCAATCTATTTCACACCATAATTGAAAATAAAACTAATAAGGTGATTCATGTTAGAAAAAATACAATAATGGGTAAACTGTCAACATTTGATGCAAATAACATCATGTATCCTTCTGAATCTGAAATTTATCAAATTAACAATTTAAACTTAAATAAAATTCATAAGATGCGTAGAGATGAGTTACTTAAATCTGATTTCAAACTTGATCATTTAAATGATAAAGATAAAAATAATATGCAGGAATTACTTCTGAAAAATTATAAAGATTTTTCCAAATCCTACAAAGCTCTTGGCGAGACTTCAGCAATAACTCCAAAATTTTCTCTTTTGCATAATTTTCCTTTGCAAACAAAGCCTTATTCTATTCCACTTATGGCAAAAAAGTATGCTCAGCAGGAAATTAACAATCTTTTGGAGGCAGGTATCATTGAACCATCGTCTTCGAGTTATTGTTTTCCAGTAATTTTCATTAAGAAAAAACAAAATCCTAATGACAGTAATTGTGAACCAAAATTCAGAATGGTAGTGGATTATAGACTTCTTAACAGTATCACTGAAACATTTAAAATTTGTCTTCCAAAAATTTCTGAAATAATTAAAAACATTGCAGGTAGGAAAATTTATTGTGTATTGGATTTGAAATCAGCTTTCTTTCAAATAAAACTGAGAGATGAGGATAAAAGAAAACTTGCATTTTGTGCAGAAATAGGAAATTTGCAACCCACAAAACTTCCTTTTGACTCTAAAAACAGTACATCATATTTTCACCCACTAATTTCTAAATGTTTAAATTGTATCACAGGTAAAAATGTACAATTTTTTCTTGATGATATTATAATTGCAGCTGATTCTTTAAGTGAACTAAAAGTAACTTTGCAGAATGTATTTGATAGACTCATAAAATTTAATCTTACTCTTGATCCAGCAAAATTGCAATTGTGCAAGTCAGAAATTACTTATCTTGGGTTTGATCATAATTCTAATGGTTTGTCTCCATCAGAACAAAATGTAAACGATGTAGCAAATTTTCCTAGGTCAAAAAATTTAAAACACGTACAAATAAATTTTGGGTATGTTAAATTATTTTAGAGGTTTGATTTATGATTATGCAAAAATTGTTGAACCATTGGTAAATTTAACAAAGAAAAATACTCCATTTGTTTGGTCAATTGAATGTCAAAATGCATTTAACACGGTACAGGACATTATTCTCAAAAAACCTACTTTAAAACACTTTGATCCAAATTTGCCTATTTCTTTAATCACTGATGCCGGTAAAATTGCTATTTGTGGTACATTATTGCAGAAAAAGACAATATATAATATCCATTAGAATTTTTTTCAAGAAAATTAACACTAGCTGAATGCAAATGTCCTTCGATCAGAAGAGAAGTACTTGCTATTTATGCTTTAGTCAGGCATTTCCATGACCAATTATTGGGAGAAAATTTTGAACTCTTAACTGATGCTGAGCCTCTGACTGAATATCAAAGTCTTGATAAAAAACCAGAAATAGTTGCTAGATGGTTCTTGAATCTAGGTACTTTTTCATTTACACCAACTCATATACCTGGTATTTTGAATCCAGCTGATTTTCTTTCTAGAGCTGTAGAAGAGAATTCTCTAAATGTAAATAAAATCACTCTTTTTCAGCCTAATGATAAACTATCTATGCAAAATATTTTAAATGAACTAAAGCAGGATTAAATATTAAGTAAAATTATGAATGATTTACCTGATAACAAACAATGTAAACAATATTTTCTTGATGTTAATTCAGGTTTGTTAATGATAAAAAATGCACATAAAAATAAAAGGAAAATTGTAAATAGAATTGTAATTCCTAAATCTCTGATAAAAATTTGTATTGAGACTGCACAACTTCCACACTTTGGTATTAAGAAAACATTTGAATTCATTACATAAGTATCAATGGAAAGGTATGATTTAGATACAAAAAAAGTTTGTGAAAATTGTGAAAAATGCCTAGGAAACAAATAAAAAACCAAATTAACTCAGACAAAAATGATTCCCAAAAAGAATTTAGCTCCAGGTCAATGACTTTGTTGGAAAACTTACTAGTTCCACCGACAACAAAAATTTCATTTTAACTATAATTGATCACTACAGTAGGTATTTAGAAGCTTATCCTTTACAAAACATCACTTCAAGAACTATCATTAATTGCTTAAGCAAATATTTTGCAAATTTTGGTCTTCCAAAATTTTTAATTACTGACAATGCAACTAATTTTATCTCTAATGTGATGGGGAAATTTTTAGACATGTTAAATATTCAACATAGAATATTTTCTATTTATTATGAAATGGCAAATGGTTTACTTGAACGTGCTCATAGAACAATGAAAGAAAGTTTGGCATCAATATGTGAGAGTACTTTTCAATGGTCTGAAAAACTTCTATTTTTTAAATTGCATTATAACAATTCAATTCATTCTGTAACAAAATTTGCTCCAGCAGAAATATTTTTTGTTAGAAAACAAAATTTACCACTTGACAGCTTTTTTGAACCTGTAACTGCTGAATATGAGTCAAAATACCTAAAAAATATCAGACATAATATGAGTTCCATAAGAAATGAATTTGCAAAAAATGAGGAACAGTATTTTAAGAACAATGCTCCGCACATCAAGGGTCGTAAAGTACCGAATTTTAGTCTGGGCGACAAGGTATTTCTAAATAATTTTTCTCATCAACAGGTATTCCAGGAGAAATACAAAGGGCCGTTTGAGATTGTAAAAATTTTGAGAAATAATAATTATGTCATAAGTAGTCTAAAAGACAATAAAACAATGAAAGTTAATTTAAGCAAACTATTTTTACAGGAGCAGCCTAGGCCAAACATTAGGAATTAATTAAAGAATTGTTGTGAAAGGAAAAATTTCTTTGAAAATAACATTTATGTCCATAATTGTTTTACAATTTAACTATAGAATAGAATTTAGTTTACTTCATGATGTAATGGCAATCAGTAAAGTGTGCACACAAAAAATACATGTAATACATAGCTATCCAAAGACTTCTTAATATTTACATTCTGTATGTTGAGATTTTTATCCTGGTATTTGATGGTAGTGTATTCCATTTTATATTATTTTACTCATTTTGTCAGGCTGGTCCGAAAATGTAGTGAATAGGGTATAGATCTTGATAGGAGGGTTTATGGTGAGGAGTTTTATAAAAAAAATTGTAATGCATGAACTTGAAGTCTTTTGAAGCTATATACATGTCAACTGATTGTTTTTCTTTCAGAAGTTGAAATTCTATATCACGGCATAATATATATTCCTATTGTTTATTGCTCGAAATTAATTTTGAGAAGTGAATAAGTAATGGATAAGTTTGTGGAACAACATTAGTATTGTGAATAAAATTGTATGGCATAATTTTTACATGGCAAAGTGAGGTGCTCTGAATTTTTGTTGTAGTTTTTCGGAGGAGAGTGGAGACAGAGCAAAAGTATAAATATAATGCATAAAATGTATGATATAATATTTTGAAACTTAATGTGTGAAATACTCTATATGTCTTACAGAGCAAATTTTGATAATTGAAATGTTTTTGGGCAATTTCTTCCAGTCAGGTAGCAGCAAAATTTTTT
>BGPR01004438.1:0-37948 GCA_013235015.1 Araneus ventricosus | reverse complement strand
TAGATTGCAAAAAATGCAACTACATCATTTTTCGGCTTTACCAATAATTTTAAATATTTAAATCTTCGCCATCAAAGTTCCTGTCGTATCTTGTGACATCTTTGGCAACTTTTAAAATTTTAACGGTAATTTTTACAGTTTTATTAAATATCTTAATTTTTCAGATTTATTTACTTAGTAATCAACTTAAATATTAATTGCTTTAACCTTTTTTGTCATTTCCTTTAATGTTTCAAGTTTATTAAATTGTAAATCAAATTAATTTAACGGAACTATTTGCTCGCCATTTTGTACAGCGTAGGTTTCCATGTGTGAAATGATTGTAGCGTCGCCTGATTGAGAGAGATTCCTTCGTGTGATTTTCGAATTTGAATTGTCGGTACTTGCAAGAAGAGTGGGTGCAGTTGGCCTCTAGGACCTTGTTCCTGCAGTTATTCCGATGGTAAAAGAGAGAAATGGTTCGTATCTCAAGTATGATTTTTTCCATGACAGAATGCAAGAGAGAAATCGTTGAGTTTTCAATGATGCAAATCGAATATAGTCTGAACTGAAGCTGAATTTGCTTCTGCACGTATTGCAACTTTGTAATCCGTATGTGTGCCTTACAGAGAAAGTTTGCGAAAGTAAATGTGATATAATGTGCCATTTGTAAAGTTAATAGCAGTGATTGCTTCCTTGTGTATAACATTCTGCAACATGGTGGCAAAAAGGTGAAAGATCCCTATTTCTCAACACTGTTTCAGATAAATATTCTTTTTTTATCGCCTGTGTTTCGCTACAAAGCTTGCCGTTTGTGTGTTTCCATCTTTACAATCTCCGTTATTTAAGAAGGAGTGATGCCACTTATGAAAGTTTGTGCTGCAAATTATATGTGCAAGAAAGAGTTTCCCAGTCAACTGCAAATCTGAGAAAGCTTGGTTTTCCAAGGGCTAAAATTGAATATAAGTGATCGTACAAAATCTATAAAAAGATTGTTTCCACTGATTCAAGATCACTTTCTGTTACACCGTATAATATGTGTGAACATCGAAAACAACGAAGGTATTTTTTAGTGCGTACCGGGCTATTTTAGTGGTGATACTATAGTTTAACTCTTAAACAGTGTAATTTATTTCATGGGAAATAATTTGGAAGTGGCGTTTGTTTTGCATTTACTGATTTGGTACGCTTAATTCACATCAACACAGGATATTACATATATGTTAGCAATTCTATAAATGTTAAACTGATCTTGCAACATCTTGAAGTTCACTAAAAGGGTTGACACAAAATTAACCCTTTAACATCTTCATAAACATCACCATTGTCAATTTGTATTGGATTTCAAATTACTAAGTTAAGTAATTAGCATTAATTTCTAACAGATAACTACCTCATTCCAATGTTGTTTTTATTTACTCCACTATAATTTAAATCTTGCGGTTAGCTTATTTATAATCAACTACAATATTAGGAAAATTTATTATTAGCTGACTGATGTGCAGACTAATGTCTACCTACTGATTAATTATAAACATTATAGAAACGAATTTCCAGATTCTACTGCAAAAACAATTACATGTATGCATCAATTTTTACCAACGACAATTTATATATAAATCTAGCTTTGGTTTCACTACTCAAATTATACAGCATAATCCGCAGTTCATGAACAACTTAAATCCAAGGCATAGTCATTTTATCTATCACATAATTACCATTATCACACATACAAATTATACAATTTATACAATCATAATACAAAAGGCTTTCTATTTGACATTCATGGAGATGGTTCTACTATTTTGAAATGGTATTAACATATTATCCCAACTGGTTAATTAATATATTTATCCTGTCTATCACTCGTTATGCAAAAATCAAAGATCAATTTATATCACACATTAAGAAATTATAACACCATGAATATCAAAGCATAGGAAAAGGATACAACTTAGCTTTTGTCGATCATCTTCTAGAACAATATCCAACTGGGGGTGGGTTATATGTACAGGTGCTCCCTTTCGAGATCCTGCGGCTTCTACTATTTTCCGATTTTGCATGCTCAAATGTCCCATAATTGGCATGCGTGAAAACGACCGATATCACAGCCTTCCGATGCCAGCCGAAACCGCCATACTGAGCCTCTCTCTTCAATGTCCACAGTAGTATATGGGGCTCCTTAGAGGACAATTTGACATAGTCAAACTATCCTATAAGGAGCCACATATGCTACTCACCTACCCTTTTTAAAACACTTTTGAGACAAAAACATATAAAAAATTTCAAGCACCACCCAACGAGAAGAAAAATATGAGTTTGGTCTCAAATTTTAAAAAAAAAATGAATGCCATTTGAAAATTTTAAATGAAAAATTAAAATGAACAACACGCATTGTCATAATCATTAAAAGCTGAAGGATTTCATCCTGAAAACGCAAAAAATACGAAGAAATTTCTGTTCAGTTAAAAAATGATAGCTTTTCAGCTAAAGATAAAAAAAAAGAAATATGAAAAAGAAATCAAAAATAAAGAAAAAAGAATTAAAGGCTAAGAAATAAACATCCTACCCCTAAGACAATCACGATAATCATAATCGAAACAAATAGCTGCATTATATAATAAATTATCAGATTTATATGCAATTCTAAAGTCTTGTGTTGCATTAAACATTACAGAATAATAAACATTTGTAACACCACGAAAAATTTTCAATTTAGTTAAAAAAATAATAGCTTTTCAGCTAAAGATAAAAAAAAAATGAAGTTAAAGATATCAAAGATTTTCATCCTTAAAAATAAAAAAGAACGAGGTGAAAATTAAGAAAGTTTCTTTATATAACAATCATCGTATTTATCATTTAATATACTTTATAGATGAATACATACAAACCTTTATAAATGTTCTCAATTGTTTCATCAGAAATTCTTTTTATGTTTCGGGAGAAAATAGTCTTTTTTTCCTCCTTCAACTTCTAATATTTCAATAACTAAATCTCCATATTTAGAGTTATTTTTTTTCAAGGATAATAGAGGATATTCTCCTATTTTTAAATCTTTTAATCTATAAGTTACATAAGGTTTCAATCTATTAAAATCTTCCATTTATTCAGAAATATTTTTTATAAGGCGATAGCCTTTCGGCTAAATTAGTTTCAATGACTTCTAATCATTTTCATCTTTATTTAGAAATACTTTCAAAAATTCATATTTCACTTCTATTAGAGATTTTAAAACTATTTTTTAAACTTTTTTATCCTCAGTCGAATTAATTAAATCTTCAAGTTGTAGTAAATATGAATGAATTAATTATAAAAGATCAGGAAATCCATATCTTTCATATAATTCAACTAAACCTTGACAAAATCTAGCTCTTTTACATATCTTTTCACCTAATGGACTTTCAAAATAAATTTTATTATTACAACTGAGGATGGTTCTAATATCATTAAGAGATTCATCCATTTATTTAGAACTTTTTTTATAAAGGTGATAGCCTAAATAATTTTATCAGCAAAATTAATTTTTTTGAATATCATATGAAGCATCCAATCCCCTCAATTTATTATTTTCATTTTCTTCATTTTCAATTAATTCACTCATTTCTTGAAAACTTTCCGATAATGTTTTTTCAATATCATCATATTTATACCCTAGTAGAAAAATGTCATCGGCCATTGAAAGGCCTTTCATCGAAACCCGATCACACAATGATCGGCCGATGAACGGATTCTTATCGGATAGGGATGAATTCTCATCGGGAATTGCTCCGAAATGTCTCATCGGCCATAGATCAGCCGATCATCGATATCGGATGAGTTTTGCTAGCCGATACGATAGAAAACCGAGCAGTGCGGTTTCATGGCGATGAATTTCCGATAACTTTCAGATGAATATACAAACAGATTTGGATGTGTGTGCGATGAAAAATTGGTTGTCCAAATAAATGGTTGGATGTTTTTTTTAATAAAAAAGATAGCCAATAGATTTTAGGTTGGAAAGATTTTGGCAATAAGCACATGGATATCAAAAAATACCCAATTAAGGTAAATGCTCCAATAGTGGGCCACTTAAGGGTATTTCCTCAATTATTATCTAAACTTTTGAGAAGTTTCGCTAATCTATATTTTTTTATGGTTGTTCAAACTTTTAACTAAAATAATAATCACCTGAAATATCAAAGTAATTGTAATATAATTTTTTAAAAATTAAAAACTTAGATCACTCCTATGCACCAGAAGTGGGCATAGCAAACTTTTGATGTACCAGTAGTGGGCATACCAAAAGTGGGCCACCCAGATTTGTCAATTATGCCAAATAAAAAAGAATAAAATTATTATATATAGTAATAATAACAATACATTATACACTATAAAAATGCAATAAAAATGGCTTGATATAGGTGAAATCTTTTATTTATAGATTCTAGTCACATGAGATTTACATTTTTTCTCTAACAGCCAATTTTTTATTAAAAGTTTATTCTAATTATCGATCTTTCATTTTAAGTTCTGTTTGGGGCATTATGGATATTAAATCGTGATATTTTATGTTGAATAAATCTTTTTTTTTCTTTTATCATCTTGCCTCTGCGGCCAGAAAAGAGCCCTTTTAAATTGTGATGGAATATTTTTCAATGGTCAAGCAATACGATAGTTATTATTGTCTGCCTCGTTACAGCGCCCAACTAATTCTTGAATATAAGTCTTTTCCTCAACAGTACTATAAAATATTTATTATTTAAGTAATTGGTTAGAATGTTCCATTAGTGTACCAAAAGTGGGCCCAGTACTGGTTCTGATAAAAATAAAGCAAATCTAATTAAATAAAAAGACTTTACAAGATATAACCTTCTTATTAAACATCACAAAACAGTCTATTCGAGAGAAAGCATGTGCTCCAGTACTGCCCCCCCCTAGGCCCACTACTGGAGCATTTAGTAAAACATTGATCAAAAAGTGGGCCACCCTTCACTATCCATAAATTATCAATATTATTTAATTTAAAGATAGTTTATAATACATTCATTATATAATCAAATAATATCAATAACAATTCATTCTAAAAACAAACAGAATGTATGCTAAAAAATAGTTGAAGAATTGCCTCTTAAGGAAATCACTAAGAATAAACTAAAAATGCTTCTCTCAGAGACCAACCTCAGCAACAAACTTTCTAGCTCCAAACTAAACAGGAAATAAAGGCTGTGCCTTTGGTATTTAGTTGATAAGTGTTTCAGCCTACCAGAGGCAGATCTCTTATTTCATTGCAATGTTGGAATTTCTTGTTTTACAACTCAAAAATTCAAGTGACCCACTACTGGAGCACTTACCTTATTAATATTTTATGAGATGCCAAAGAACCAGTGGCGGTGTTAACAACTTGGGCCCCTCCTTAAAAAATAATGCATGATGCGTTTGCATAGTTCACTTTTCCAGCTATTTAACAAATTATAATTATATTAGGGAAGTTGTGTTACTTTGAATTCAAAGTTAGTGTGACAAAACTTTCCAAAATTATACAGCCGATTTATTTGACATGTTTATTATGAACTCTCCATTGATGATTCACAAAATATAATTAAAAGTTGATTGTTCGTTACATTTTCGGAAAGAAAAACATTTTTGTTATAGTTCATAAAATTATTAAAATAAAGTTTCTGTGATGCAGACAATTTTTAATGACTCTTCAATCAAAATTGTCCGAATTTTCTTTCACTTAGATGGAGTATTGGGCATATATATATATTTTTTGGTTTAACGTGTTACAGTTATAAGCTGCAAAGCTCCATGAACAATAAATTTTAAAATTTGATAAGCTTTTTTAACTCCCGATAAAAATTGTAAATAATCTATAATATTATGGTTGACACAATTGCTTTTAAATCTTTTTTGCTAGTAAAAAATGTTAATTTTCAGTAAAGTAAAAACAAACAAAAAGTAAACTTTAGTTTTATTTTACACATTTACATATGATCATTTCACACTTTTATTTCAGTAACTTCTTGGACTTCCACTTCTGTTGCTGCCGAAAAGATTATTTCTCACGGCACCTAATGAAAAAAGAAATCAATGTACCATTATTAATTTACATCAATTATATATAAATCATACATTGATTTGAAGAGATAAATCACTCAACAAATTTATAAATTCGAGGCAAGTTTCTGAATGAAAGTTCTTTGGAACCAATGAAACGTTCAAAAGATAATTAACCAAATTATTTTGAAATGTGGAGATCTGGTCTCTGGCTTCTTAAGTTTCTTAAGAGGGGAAGGGGGGAGGAATTAGCTTTTCCTTCCCAGGAGGTTCCAAAAGGAATCATCGAACCAAATATGAAAATTAAAAATAATAACACAAAATTCAAAATCCTTTCTCTTTATATCAAGTTCCAAACCCTTAAAATTTAAAGTAATTTTTTTTCTGTATTCTATTGAAATGTCCCTGCCTTTACCCATAAAAACATAGAACATGAATGAAATACTTGTAATAAGCTAGAAAATATTTGAGACTGGGTTATTTTAGACAAAGTGCTTCATAGTTTATCTATAAAGTATATAAAACTTTCTTTTTAGTTTATGAAAATTATAAATAAACTATCATACAATAGTGACAGATTATTTTCACTTACTGTTTCTCTTGAAAGTTATAATTATTTTCAAAACAAATTCATTTGTTTACATTAAATCCCTCGGTTTGGACTGTCCTTTCAACTGTTCATTAATAGGTTCCTTTTTCTGATAGAAAAATGAAATGTTGGAGATAAAAGATTTTGCTCAAGAGTTCAATATCAAATCCACTATCAAACTCCAAAGATTTGTAAGGTATGCCCATCATCAAAAGCCAAAATTTTTGATGGATAACAAGCAATAACACTTTATTATAATACAGAACATTCTCCAGCAATATCATCTCATATTTTCTAAAGTATCATATTAGCCACACACACACACAAAATCAACTTGTTTATGAGATTGAATTGAACATACCAAATTCACACTATTAGTTGCCTTCAAACGACAAATTAGTTGAGAGATGCTGGCTGAGTGTCCTCCAATACCGCTTAAAAAATCACTCTGAAAGAAAGAAAATTGATTAAATGCACGATTTGATACTGTTCTTTAATTTAAAATTTTGATGATTCCATAAGATAATTTAATGATATTTAAAAATAAAGCATTTCCCTTAAATAAATTCACACCTATTGCTATTAACACAATACTGGAAGACATATTGCCCCAAAACTTGGAAAAACACCTAAATTTTGAAAAAATTGAAAAGGGCCAATTTCGAGGGAAAAAAAATCTTAATTTGTTAGATAAACAGAAATAAACAGTTAAACTATTGTTTCCCACAACTGATATGAACTAAATGAGAAGCTAACAATTTGTATATAAGAAGAAAATGGAAAAAAAGCAAAATTTATTTTTCTCGTTCAATCAGCTTTCTGTCTAAATCACATGTAAAATAGATACCCAAAAATAGAAGTCAAAGAAAATTTCACATATATGTTAGATATTCTTGTTCGTATGAACAAGGCGAAGGTTGCAAAAACATATTTAATGCTATAAACACAATAATGGAAGAGATATTGCCCCAAAACTTGGAAAAACATCTGAATTTTGAAAATTGAAAATGGCCAATTTCAAGGAAAAAAATCTTAATTTGTTAGATAAACAGAAATTAACAGTTAAACTATTGTTACCCACAACTGATATGAACTAAATGAGAAGCTAACAATTTTTATATAAGAAGAAAATGGAAAAAAGCAAAATTTATTCTTCTCCTAAATATGAGCTTTTTGTTTGCCACATGTATATATACACAACAATTTAAGTAAAAGAAAATTTCACATATATGTTATATATTCTTGTTCGTATGAACAAGGCAAAGTTTTTAAAAACAGTTTTAATGCTATGAACACAAAATTGGAAGAGATATTGCCCCAAAACTTAGAAAAGCATCTGAATTTTGAAAAAAACATTAAATTGCCAATTTCGATGAAAAAATCTTAATTTATAAGAAATACAGAAATTAACATGTTATAATATTGTTACCCACAACTGATAGGCCCAGAAATCATCTGTATTTGACTGGTCGAAAGGCTAAACTGTTGATGACGTTGCGAGAGCGTTTGTTGACATTCTTCCATCGGAGAGTAGAAACTGGAAAAGATGGTACGAGAGCAATTGTTTACTACTTGGCGATAACCATTGGCGATCATCCAGACGTTCCCTATACTCCCCGCAATTAATGATTCTAGCATGAATATATTGTTTTGCACTGAGAATGATAATTATTCAATCATAGGTTGCATGCATCTAACCTTCAAAAAAGCTTTATAATAATTTTATTCATTTACTAAACATACCGTAAGTAATAAAATTAATAAAGTTAATTAAGAATAAAATAAATACTTACATTTTTTCCAATTGAAAACTGTCACTATCAGATCGACGCTAGGAAATGGCATGACAGCCATTGCAGTTGACATACTCTCGAACAACACATCACAGGGTTGTTGACCAATCAAATTCGACCATCAGTATCCGAGATCGGAACGATATCTATATGCCGTGAATTTCCGATTGGCAAATTTTCATCGGAAAAACTGCTCGTAAACATATCATTTTCCGATCAAATTTTACCAAATCGGAAACCGGTTCTCGGATACTGATCTAAACGATATGGTCTCGAAGATACTGGATCAGTTTCCGATGAATTCGATGAAAGGCCAGGCAAAAAACGATGAGTTCATGCTACTAGGGTATGTTTCATACAAGTTAAATACAAATTCACAAAAATAGGTTAAACAACGAATTCTTTTACGACTAACTTCATTTGTAAAATTTAAAGCTCTTAATATCACCTAAACAGTCACCCATTTATTTAGAATCATTTTTATAAATGACTTTCATCCTAATGTCCGAAAGGTACAGTATCAAAATTATCTAAAATTCTTCTTTTTTCAAAACCAAAAATGTATCGTTTAATTTTTTTATTTACCTTTATATTTCCATCTTTTTGTATTTGAAATTTATTTATTTCCATATCTATATAATCTGTTTCTTCTGTTATTATTTTCATTCTTTCTTCAAAACTGAGCTTATTTTCACTCTCAAAAGTCATTTTAAATCCTTTTATTTTCCCTCCAACTGTACCATCATTCCTTAAATA
The DNA here is from genome assembly GCA_013235015.1 of Araneus ventricosus. Taxonomy (NCBI): domain Eukaryota; kingdom Metazoa; phylum Arthropoda; class Arachnida; order Araneae; family Araneidae; genus Araneus; species Araneus ventricosus. The sequence continues at coordinate 28,795 of BGPR01004438.1, read as the reverse complement.
TGCATAGTCTTTACTTATTATAGATATCCAAGAGATATCCTTTTTATTAGAGATATCCAAGATTTTATCTATTTATCTTTCCCAATTCATCTGTCCAATCACCTAATATACAACCTGTTTCTGCTTTATTAGTTCCATCATCGATATAAACAATACTATCGGTATCTGAATGAAGTACTTTATCACCTAATTTATCCATCATTTTATAAAATCTTATTCTTGCAGAACTAGTTGTAAATGCAGCTATATAGATATTTGTATTAAAATTGTCGAGAGAGAGAGAACATATTCAATGTTAAATTTATATTTCATTTCTAAACAATAATCATTCAAGAATATCATATTCAAATCTTTAATATTATCATTCAAAATTATTTCATAAAAATCTTCCAAATTTTTCACATATTCAGTTTGCTGTACATTTTTTCTTTGTCCAAACTTACCCCATAAGGAATTCAAACAGATTTTAGCTATAAATATTATTCCTGGATTTTTCTTGATTTCTCCTAATTCTATATCTAATTTATCCTTTACATCTTCTATATTCTTCTTCAGTTTTGAAATTTTCAGACAATTTATCATTAATTTTCAAAAACATTTCAACATAATCTTTAAATAAAATATCGGATTTCATATTAAAATTCCAAATCTCGAATATATTCAAAATCAGATATCCTTTCTGAATTGCTAATTTCACTTCAGTGGTTGTCCAAGTTCCTACAAAGCTTCTCTCGTCATCTGTATGATTACATTCTTTATTTCTTATTTCGTAGCACTCTTTACATCTCTTCTTTTCACTTCCTGTCTCATGATGTTTACACTTAATAGTTTCTGAACACGATTTACACAGGCTAAATATCATTTTTCTCTTTATAGGGCAACACAGGATGATATAATTTTCTAGGCGGTACCTTACATTTAATTAATCTGTACCATTTCTTATTGTATTTTTTTAGGATTCTTAATTTTTTCAGGATGTCCTGTAGGATAATAATCAAAAAAATTTACGGTTGGATAGAGTGAGCATGCATCAATATATCTGCCTTTTCATTTCATATTTAAAAGTAGTAGGTTCACATCTACCACCATAAAAAGCATCTCTAGGATCTAAAGGGGCTAGGAAATCCCTTTTCCATTCTTTTTTTCATATATTTTTTAATGTCTTTATCATCATTAAAATCACATTCCCATATTTGAATTAACTCATATCCTTCGTCTTCTATCTTGTTATTTATCTCTTTTGTTTTTTCATATAAATCTTTCATACATATTTGAGTTTGCACATATTTACTGTTGATTCTCTATAAATTTAGGACATCCATGCCAATAACAACCTTGAAATTGATATACTGTATTTTCATAAAAACCATCTACTTTATAAGTTTTATCTCCTAATTTTAATTTTTTCTCACCTCCATTTAATGCGTGTTGTATGTTAATATTATGTTTTTGAGATAGATAATCTAGCCAAACAATTGATTTTTTACTATATTGATCTTGTTGAATAATATCCTCATCTTTTGCTATTGTATTCTCTTTTAAAAAATTATTTCTATATATAGCCATACAAACACCTGCTAAAGTAGCGTATCGAAAAGGATCAATATCAGCAGTTTTTAAAAATCATTTCTTCAATTCTAAGCATTCTCTTCTTAAAATATCTATATCGGAATCAGTATTTTATAATTTCTTTTGGAAAATCAAAGGTTTCATCTTTCATTGTTTCATACCATTTATCAAAAGATTTTCTTTGGTCTTTTGTCGTAGAATCATAACCATAATAACACTCATTAGGGTATTTACCTATATAATTTTGATTACTTTTAGTATTAAACAAATGAGTAAAATAACCTTTAGCTAATTCTGTCAGTAAGAATGTTTTAGGAAAATTTCTCATTGGAATCAATGTAAAATTGATAGAGTCGATAAACCTAATATTATAATCAGATGATTTAATATATATGAGTTTATTTCCTTGATATATTGTAAATACTTTAATTTTATTTTTAAAACAATATTTAGCTAAAAACTGGAAATCAAATCCTTTTCCGTAATGAGCTAATACAATGTAACCAAAATGTTTTTTTTATCAAATAACCATTTACAATACTCATTTTCATCATTAAAAATTGTTTTATTACCAAAAACTCATGATTTATTACCACATTGATTTCATGATTTCTTGTTCCTTGCATAGTTTCAAGATCGAAAAATAAATATTTCTCAGAAAAATCAGCATATTTACACTGGTCACACCAATCATACCGTTTATCAGGTTTTTCGATATTACAGGTTTTCATACAACTAATTCCTTCACTTTGTTTACAAAACCCACATTCTTCTAAATTCTGTCTTTGAAACAACTACAGTGAAACCTCTTCGAACGGCCACCCCTGCATAGCGACCACCCCTCTTAACGGCCAATTTTTCGTGGCACGGATTTTTCGGTCCATAGACCTAATGTTAAAATAACCCCTAGCAACGGCCACCCAACCCCTCTGAACGGCCACCGTTGGATTCGCCCATCCCATTTAACAAACGCATCGGTTAGAGATTTACTTTTTAAACTGAAAAACGAATTTGAAAAAATGGGGTTTTTACAAGAAGAGTAAAAACTTAAAACAATCACAAATTGTATCCTCTTTTCAAAAAATGTAAAAAATTATTAAATAAAGTACTATTTTCTCTTTAGATAAGTCTCAAACTTCATTTTAAATAAGAAATATGTGTCAGACTTGTTTATATTAGGTATTATAGCAATTATCTTGTAATTGTAACGAAAACCCTTCAGAGCGGCCACCCTCTCTGAGCGGCCAGTTTTTCTCGGAACGGAGGGGTGGCCGCTCAGAGAGGTTTCACTGTATAATGACACACACCTCCTTTAGATCTTTTTGTTTTCATATAACATTTGTGATTTTTAATCTCAAAATTCTGTCGGAAGTCATGAAAATTGGTGCAATGTATTAAGGCATTTTATTAATAGAAAATTTAGTTACTTTCCTGATGGGCGCCAAATTACTCTTGCCCAGGGTTCTCAAATTTGGTAAAACGGCTCTGCATACATACATACGCTTGTTTTCATTCGAGTTTTAATAGTGTAGATGAAACCTCGAATAATTTTTGGTAAGACATCAGAACTCATTTTTTCAAATATTCACTATTAACGTCTCTTACTTTCTTCTAAGAATTTTTTCTTGAGGGAGAGGGTGGAGATTTTTAGCTTACACCCCATTTAGAGTTCTTCGCTTCTTTTCATTGGGATTTAACTTTATTGATAATGAATTCTATGATAATTAGCAAATATCTTGAAGAAGTTGCGAATTGTCGCAGTTTTATATTTCTATAAATGAAGTTACTTTTCTTTAACTTTTTCTTTGAATTAATGATGAAATTGATGAATCAAAAAGCAAATGTACTTTTTCCTTAAAAGAAATACCTTAACTTACTTCAGAGCATCAAGAAATTGCCCCGCATGAAAAGGTAATCTGTAGACTTCTTCTTTCAAGGTAAAATTAAGATGATTGGTGTTACTATATGCTGTGGAAGTGTATACCAAAACCTGTTATCATAATTTGAGGGGTTTCATAACTTTCGAGGTATAGACACTTGCACACAAAATGCATACAAAAATTGAAAAATAAACAATATTACAAGAACAAATTACGGAAATAAAATGGAAAAAAATGGAAAAAAAGTTATTTCTGTTTCGCGTTTAAGCTGTGTCAGCAAAAAACAAAATAGCAATAAATAAACAAGGAACAATAACAATAAATAAACAAAAGACACAAATTAAAAATTAATAAAATCAAAAACAAAACTTTAATCTAATAAATATTAAAATTTAATTAACTAAAATAGTGGAAATGAAAAAAAAATTATAGAAAGAACGTTATTGAATGTTACTCGATAGGAAGAGCATATCCCAGTGATATTCCAAATGAGTATTTTTCGGTGAAATTAATTCGGTGAAACTAATTAACGTCAAATATCGGCCTTTAATTAACATTAATTCATAGTTTATTACTTCTGAAGAAACATCATTTTGAATTCATTGGGATGCTTCTGCTCCTGACGAGTAATATTCTTTAACTATCTTTCCATAAATTCTCCCTTTTTCGTCCTTATTTTTCGACTTGTGTGCTTTGGTGTGTTTTTTGTTGTTTAAGAACATACACATTTACTGTTAAAATCAGTTGTATTGTATTTTGAATGTATATAACAAAATCACGCTATGCTTAAATTTAAACATTCCGCTGATTAAAGCTGAAGAGAAACCGAATTATACTTACTTCAAATTTTCTCATTTTCCTGCATAAATCGTTGACGCTACTCAAACTTAAAACGTTGTTCTTAAGTAAAATCCTGAAAAGATAAAAAGATTATTGCTGAAGAAATTTATTTTGTTTTATACTGAAGTGCCGAAAGCCATGGGCTACCTCCTAATATTGTGTGAGGCCTTCTTTTGTCAGGAGAAGTGTAGCAACTCGACGTCACATTTACTCAGTTAGACGTGGGAAGTGTAATCTTCGGAACACAAATTTTACAGAGGAGATTTGCTCACGAGGGGACAGACCAAAAAGTTATGATGAAGAAATTGATTTCGGCTCGCCTCATTCCAAAGAAAGCTGATAATTATTTGAAACTGTCATCAATCATTTTGTTTTCTGTGAGAAATATATACATTTTGATAAAAGTAGCATGCATATTCGGGAAGATATATAAGTTTTCTTAAAAAATCCAAAATTTCTCCGTATAACATATGTTTATAACATACAGAGTGTTCAACCAAGTTATACGAATATTATAGAATACGTGACAATATTGTAGAGAAGCACTGTATTAAGATTTGAAGAAAATACTTTTAATGTTGGAGGAAATATGAGTATTTATAGTAAATGATTTTTTACTGCGCATGTGCGAAACATAGTATAATTTTTCTTTTATAATTTAGAAGTCAGATATATTGGATGTCTTATAAAAAAGTCTAGTCGAATACCATAAAGATTTAGAAAGATATCGGCATTGCAGAGAGTAGAATTTCTGTTGGATAAGAGGAACGAAACAATTAGGTTTTTTTTCCATAACCTGTTATTTTAAAAACTTGAATCTTCGAATAGTAATAGTAGAACTGTAATTTAAATAACGTATTTTATTTATATAAGCATGTATGGTATTCAGTATTTTCAGCCTTTATAAAATTCAACAAAACTATTCAAAGATTCATGTTCAGAAACAGCCATTTGAAAACACATTAATAGCACAAGGTTCCCTACAATATTCATACAATGTTGTGCGGCATTAAGAATATTGCACCAATATCGCAGAGATATCGTAGAATATTTTGTGCTAATAGGGCCTTTATCGGAATCAGATTTAGGCATAGACACGAACTGTAGTAGGGAAACATTTTTTGTACATTACTTTATTATGAATGGGACTCCATGAATTTTGGGAACGTACTCAATATCACAAAATTTCCTTCAAAACTCCGGTGGATCGTCAAATATCTGCGTGTTAACTTAATTTGCAAATGGTTTTTCAAAAAGTGATTAAAAAATGTATTGTCGCTTAACAAGCAACACCGCCTACCACAAATTTGGAATTTCAAAGAGGAAAAAGAATCTGAAATTTTTCTGAAAATTCCTTAAGTTTTCGATATCTAGTATGAATATGGAACCACACAATCTGACCAGATATGAAAAAATTCAGACATATTAATTATTGGTTTCGAAAAAATTCAGTTTTTTCTCCTTCTGGAATTCCAAAAAAATTGAGATAGGCGGTGTTCTTTATTAAGGGAAGATATCTACAAAATTAGCAATTAAGTTGTTCATAAGTCGCAAAAAAATTAAACATAGATACGAGCTGCAGTCTACTAACATTCTTGCATTTTGCATGATAATTCATTAATTTCACTTCATTAATTTTAGGAAAGTTATCTAGTACTAGAGTTTTTCTTTATAAAAGTTGATAAGGTGCCAAATATCTGCGTGGTAGCATCATTTGTAAATCGCTTTTCAAAATGAGGATATATTGCCAAAATGAAATGTTCAGTTTCGAATTATTTTCAGTACTTTTTATTTTTTCAGTTAATATTTAATTGCTTACTTTTTCTTAATACAACCAATTCAAATCACTTCATTTCTTATGTATAAAAAGAACTGAAGAAAAGATGTCTATAACCCACCAGTCCTTCAAGCATGGATAAATATATCCCAATTCAGAAGAAATTGCAAACGATACTTATGATATGGTTTCATCGATAAAATGCGAACTCTTTGCCGATAGTGATACACTGAAACCTATCTGCAGCCGCTACTCTATAATCCAAGGAAGATGAAAAGAATGAATTTCATTAAAGTTGAAAGGGCGATTAACCCAGCTGCAAAGAGATGTTTCGAGTCACTGTTCCTAGAGGTATTTTTTAACAATTGCTATGTAATTATTATTATAATATTTTTTTAAATGAACTTATTATATTATGAAAGTACAAAAAATAAGTATTTAATCTCTACATTAGCAAATTAAAAGATCAGGTAATTGGTAAATATTGTTTTATTTATTAAACAAGTACATATATGTAAATGTAAATAATTGGCAAGGTCGCATAAGAAACTCAAGAAGGTTGTATGCGGCCTTAAGGACGCAGGTTCTCCATAAGGGTGGAACCAAAAAATTTCTTTTTCTTTTTTCTACTTGCAATGGTGTGGAAATGTTGCCTTTTGATGGAAAAAAGATAAAAATAAAATTTGATGGCAATCGGAACATGTCTCGAGATGCCGCAAGTACGAAAAAAGTTTCATCAATTTGTAAAATTTTGCTCAATTTCAACCCTTTCCTCTAATTTCTCATTTCCAGTATAAAAGTTTAAATTAAATATTTTGTACGTTGTATTCCTTTTTATTAATAGAACAAACGTTTTTAGGGGTTTAAAACCTATTGAAAGTATATAAAAATTTTAAATATTAGCCATAAACGTGCAAGAAATCGACTATGAATGAAAAGAAAACATGCTGTTTCTAATCTGGAATTATTTCTCTGTTATACTTTTAATAGACGAAAAACACTTACAAGTACTTTATGTATCCATGTTATTACTATTGTGTAACAAAATGTATTTTGTCTTTTGCCAATGAACCGATAATGAATGAAGTTATCAGGTGAGAATGTTTAGTACTGTGAGGGGATATTTGTTTGTGGAGCGATTTCTTGCTAGCCAATAAATTTAATATTTATTTTTTCTTACAGCTCATATTTTTTCTTGTACTGTCGACATATAAAAAGTAATAAATGTATATATTTTCCTTAGATGCGAGTGAGAAAAGGCCATGCTAAAATATCTTTGTAAACATAGCTATATATAAAACTATAAATTAATAAATATAGCTATGTATAAAATGTTGCTTAGTTTCATGGTTAAAGATAGAATATCGAGCATTTTTTATTAAAAAGCCTGTTTCCCGAAGACAAATTTGATCCAAAATTTGATACAGACAAAAAATTTTGGCATAAATACCAAATATCATTACTTTTGTTCATTCTATTGTTTAAAATTATCTTGTTCACTTACAATCAGAAAGTTTCAATTCCAAAAATGTTTCTTATGTACTCAAGAAAATCTACAAAGTGAAAAATCACAAAATCTACAGCTTGAATTTTTTTGATGATTGTAATAGTTTCACTATGTATGTGAAAGATTGAGAAAAGAAAGTCAAAAGAAATAGCAGTGAAGTATTTAGGGTAAGTGGTGTTCCGGGTCTTAATATGACTTCTTTGCCCCTAGCGGCCATTAGTGCCTTAGAATGTATGTGTAAATTGCACTCAGTAAAAATGCAGCTTTTTGCTCCAACATATTGAGCTTTGAAAAGTGGCTAAAACGCATTCATGTTTAGTATACATGGCGCTGGGAACAATTATATTCCTGCCTTTCGTTGCTATTCCATTGAGAAACAGATGTATATATATAACAAAAAGCCATTCTTACAACAGAAATACTGAAAAGACTTGCTGAGAGAAGCATATATGACCTGAATCCACAATCCACACCAGGTATGATGGAATGGATTGATTGGAACCTACCTACTGTCGTGTTGATTTTGTTCCACAAAAAATTTCGGGTCACGAGAACTTCTATTGAGTCCATAAGTGTCTGGCCCATCAGCTTCATACTACCTTCATATTGAAACCATTCGTAACAAAATGATCCAACATTTTCACTCAGTTTTAAAAAATATATATATACACAATTATTACCGTCCTTATTAAGTCGATAACCTAAGAAAAAACCATAAAGAATAATAAAGATTGCATTTTTTAATCTGGAATGTGCTCACATCTCTAGCAAATATCATCTCACAGTACTTAACTTTCTCCCTCGGTTTAAATATAACATTTAAAGAGAAAACATAAATATTAATATGAACACACAGCTTGACGTGCCATTATAAACCAAAATGCAAACAATACACAAACAAATACTAGAATAATGATCAATAAAATTAACATTATTCATTATCTTTCATTGACAAACCACAAAATATATTTTGTTACATAATAGTAATCATTGGCGGCACGTAGGGGACGGTTCCTCCTCACAAATCGCAAGAGAAATTAAATTTTAATTCATTTTGCCTTCCGCAAACAAAGCATTTTAAAAAGCTAACAAATCCGGGTGTTGTAAAGTGAAGAGAAATGTAACCGCCACCAGACGGCGGTGTTGTGACGTTAGCCTGCGAGCTACCCTTTGGAAATTTATTCAAATCAATCTGTTGATAAGGAACCAGGTGGGGAGGAATCTAATTCTCATGATATGTCTAATAATGAAAATAAATTACCACCTGCTGATGATGTAATAATGAGAAAGTAACCTCCTCTGTAATATATGTGAAAGTACCTAAAAGACTTTATCTTTTGAATTGCTATGTGCTTGAGACTCTTTCTGAGTCTCAAGGGGGGAGGGTGTTGTAAAGTGAAGCGAAATGTAACCGCCACCACAGGCGGCGATGTTCTGACGTCAGCCTGAGAGCTGACTGATGTAATCAGAACAACTTCTGTTCTTGGCGTTGCCGTACGTTTCATGTGTATCTCTGTGTTTGTGTCGCCCATTGTCAGTAAACGTATGTGTCTGAATGGCTTTTAGTCTTATTTGGCCAAAGTACCCAGCATCTTGTAAAAGTAAGCCCCATAAGATTCCTGAACTTCGATTCCATGTTAAATGGTCTTCGAACATAGTCTTACCTTCGGTAGGACTGCGGGTACTTTGGATTAGAATTTTTGTGATTTCTGTTCTCGACATGACAATGGACAACACAAACACAGAGATACACATAAAACGGATGGCAACGCCGAGATCACAAGTAGTTCTGATTACATCAGTCAGCGCGCAGGCTGACGTCACGACATCGCCGCCTGGTGGCGGTTACATTTCGCTTCACTTTACAACACCCTCCACCCCTTGAGACTCAGAAAGAGTCTGAAGCACATAGAAAATATTATTCAAAAGATCAAGTCTTTTAGGTGCTGTTAAATATCTTCCAGGGGAAGTGTATTTTCTCATTATTACAACATCAGAAGGTGCTAATTTATTTTTATTATCAGACACATCATGAGAATTAGATTCCTCCCCACCTGGTTCCTTATCAACACATTGATTTGAATAATTTTCTAAAGGGTAGATACGCTGTATAGGGCGTAAAACTAACCCATGCTGTGTTCTGATTTTTTTCGCTGACGTAACTGCTTTGTGAGCCCGAATCCATCACTGCGCGTATCAATTTTTGTTGATCTTGATGCCGAATAAGTACGCAAAGTGTTTGCAAAAAGATAGTTTCGCTTTTGCTGTAATTAGAGAGGGAATTTTCAGGTTTAGGAACACATTTAGATCCATTATTTTTATCACACATTAATTCAAAATGATGATTATTACAATGAGATGAAACCGAAATTAATTGATCGGAGGAGATGTCTTAGGAAAATTATTGTCAGGAAATAAAGTAGAACTAGAGTCCGGCTTAACGTCTGTAGGAACGAGACTGGAATGGACTGTATTTGGAAAGGGCTCATGTAAAAAGGATAATACTTTAACGACATTATCAATGCCTTTCATGAACGTACCAATAAATAAACTTTGGCAACTCGAGGTTTTAGAGATATCGAGCCCAACCGAAACTGAAAAAGAAAAGGGCGATCTTGATTTAAATGATTTTAATGACAAAATTAAAATTCTTCCTGATGGTAGATATGAAGTAGAACTTCCATTGAAATATGATTCTAAGAATTTACCCAGTAATAAGGAGTTAGTCTGGAAAAGACATGAAAGAATGATTAACAGATTTGGAAAAGGGGATTTTTTTTCGGATTATCAGAAAATATTTCAGGATTTGGAAAAATTGAACATTATTGAACGATTGCCAAATTTCGAATTGAATAGAGAATGCCATTATTTATCACACCGGCCAGTAATTAAATTAGATAGCCAAACTACTAAAATTCGTCCGGTTTTTGACGCTTCTGCCTGTCAGAGGCGGAATCCTTCTTTCAACGAATGTTTATTTAAGGGAATTAATCTTATAGAATTAATACCTGATATTTTTAATTAATTAATTTTGAGAATGGAAAAATGATTCAAAATTAAAACGAAACTAACCACGTACCCTCAGTTGTCAAATTTTGAGACTGACAACACTCAGAAAAGTTCAAATATCTTTAAAATTGTTGGATATCAGATCTAAAATTTGGAATTAAGTTTCCCAACAGTATGGGTCATCGAAAAATGCAATAAAAAATTCATATTTTCGTCAATTTTAGGGTTCTGTGTAGCCTTAAAGGGATTTGAACCCCCAAGAATGCCTGAGAAAATTTCTAAAAGGCAAAGAGGTTACCATCTGAGACTTACGTTCAATTTCCTTCTTGATTGTGTGCATTCTTTGACTATCATTGTCAATTACGGAAGGTGACTGATTTTTTATCTCTGTGTGATCTTATATTTTCCGATAAGACTTTCGAAACGCTTGATCGAGAACTGATGACTCATATTGGGGTCAAACAGGGCCAAACTTTTTAAAACCTCAACAACTTGGTCGGGAGTGTGATATTTACTTGCCATCGAGTAAGTGAAACAAAGCGAGTGGTAGGAAATAAATGGCAGACTCCCAATTGGCGAGTGGATAAGAATACATCCAAAATCTTCATGTCGGAAAATAAAAATACAAATTGTGTTCTTTCTAAAAGGGCGTCTCACCCTCTTTCTACGTATTCCAAATTTAAACGTCTCTCAGATGCGATATAGCGGAAGTCATAAAACGAAATAATCTTTCTTTTCGTTTTGTTCCCCGCCCATAAATTGAACGAATGTCATTCAGTTAAGAACTGTTTTTGCCTTAAACCTCATCTTAGAATGATTCATTTCCCGCGTGAGGATTCTGGCAATACCGCTTCTCATTCGAAATTGGATGCACGTGCTTTCTTTCCAAAGTTGAGCTAGGAAGCTGTGGAAGCGACTTCGCAATCCCAATTCGTAGCGACTGGACTTGATAGGGGTAAAACAGGAAACGTGGTTTTTTTTAGTACTATTCGCTAGCTTGTTACAAATAAATTATCACAATAGGTTGAGCTTAGATGCCTGAGGATGTCCGATCTCAGTCTTGCTTGTGCACTAAGGCATGAGCGGAAAGGTTGCAATTGCAAATGGAAAAAAGTAAATACTGTTGTTTCGTGGTTTAATGATGCAACTTTGATTGTGAAGAACTGTGTTAGGACCACTGTGGCAAATAAGGATACAAGTTTCAGGAGGGAATTATTGATGTTAGTGGGTGACAAAATTACCGATTTCATTCCAAATAAAGTAATTAATGTGGATGTTGATGTTTCGGAGTTTGTGTCGTTAGCTGATCATAGTTTCAATGTTCCGATTGATATGTTATTAGGTGCTGAGATTTTTATGAATTGTTGAGACCGGGACAGATCTATGCTCAAAACTCACAATTATTGTTGCAGAATACTGTGTTTGGTTATGTTATTAGTGGGAGTGTCCATGAGGTGGCGGAATATCGCGTTTATTGTGGGTTGATTCTTGACGACGAGTTCATTGTGGGTTGATTCTTCACGACGAGTTCATTGTGGTTTTTTAGCACCCAAATAAGAAACAGAAATTTCATGAATAACGATATATTTAATCAGCTAACATAAGATGATAATATTTACATTATAGCATTAATATTTACAGCTTAGGCAGTTCGCGTTGCTGGATATCTCATAGCAGCTCACTCGTTCGCGTCAGCAAGAATCAGCGTTGGTCTCTTCGTTCAACCGTTATCTTCGAGAACCGGTTTACCTCGTCTTCATCCGAGGTGTTGTATCCATCCGCGCTGTTTCTGTATACTTCCGTGCTGGTGGTGAACCGCCACAGGTAGCCCCCCACCAGCGACAGCGAGATATTAAGCATACCTTGGATTGAAACGTACGCGTTGTACAGAGCGAGTTACTGTATCTGGTCGGGTAGTCCTTGCGGGTGTCTCTGTTGTTCTGCCCTCCTGCAGGTTTTCCTGTGGTGTTGTGGATTCTGATGCAGGAAGTCGAATGGAGGCACAGCCACTCAGAACATAGGCAGGTTTCACACGGTCAATATTCACTGTGAGCTCTTTCTCATTTTTGTTGATCTTGAGGATTTTTCGTTTCTATCAAGCACTTGAAACGGACCTTCATAAGGAGGTTGAAGCCCATTTCGGAGTGCGTCCGTCCGGAGAAACACATGACTGCAGGAGGTCAGGTCTTGCTAACAAACACTGAGTGTTGACCATGATGCTGAGTTTTAGAAAGTAGTAGACGTTGCATCATTTGCTTCAATTTCCCTACAAAAGTAGAAGGGTCTGGGTTGTCTGTGGTTGGGCTTAACAATTCCCCTGGTAGTCGAATGGGAGCTCCATACACCATCTCTGCAGATGTTGCCTCCAGGATCTCCTACCATGTAACTCTGAATCCCAAGACGATTGTCGGTAGTGCCGAAGACCATTGAACCTTTCCATGTGCCATGATGGCAGCATTCAATTGTCGGTCGAATCTTTCCACTTAACCATTCACAGCTCGATGGTATGATATTGTGCGCTCTCGAGCATTACCGAGAAACTTGGTTAGGGCGTGGAAAAGAGCCGACTCAAACTGAGTACCATAGTCTGTAATCAACCGGAGTGCTGGAATCCTGAGCAGAAGGCTGTTGCAATAGTGTTAGCAGATATATCCACTAAAGGAAGCGCTTCTGGCCATTTAGAGAAGCGATCGGCACAGGCGAAGCAATATCTAAATCCTTCGGACGGTGGATGAGATCCCACTAGATCGATGTGAACATGCTCAAACCTAGCACTAGGAGGAACAAAGTCATTAAATTTACTTCTAGTATGCCGTGACACCTTTTCTTGTTGACACTGTAAGCACGTACGAGCCCACAATGCCACATCTGCTCTCATGGAAGGTCAAACATATCTTTCGGTGATCACCTTTACTGATGCTATTATTCCTGGATGTTAAAGTGAATGCAGGTTTGTAAAAAACTCACATCTAAATATCTCAGGAACGAATGGGCGGATAGGGCCTAGGGACACATCACAATGTAAGGTAACAAGAGGTTCACCTACTGGGAGATGTTGCAGTACCAGTGAAGTTGTATTTGAAGACAAATTATCTTGCAACTCAGGATCTGTCTGTTGCTCCTCATCCATCTTTTGGAAGTCGATTGCAGATGGTAATTTAATTGTAGAGATGTGTATTCTAGACAGTGCATCCGCAACGACATTGTCAGTTCCTTTTAAGTGACGAATGTCGGTTGTGAATTGGCCAATTATGTCTAGTTGTCTCAGTTTTCCAGGCGAACGCTCTTCTTTTTGCCGAAAGGCAAAGGTCAATGGTTTGTGGTCGTTAAACAGAATGAAAATTCGACCTTCTACCATATGACGGAAATATTTAATGGTCATGTAGGCTGCCAGAAGCTCTATGTCATACGAAATGTGTGTCCGCTGAGCAGGAGAAAGAGACTTGGAATAAAATGCAAGGGGTTGCCAACCAGTGGTAACCTGTTGTTGAAGTGAAACTCCAACAGCATTGTCTGATGCATCCACTACTATAGCAAGAGTGGCGTTAGAAGAAGGATAGTACAAGACAGTGGCCTCTGCCAAGTCATGTTTATGTAAGATACAAACGTTGTATTTCAGTTGTGCCCTCACCCGATGGGCAGAGTGACGGCCGTCCTAGTTTTCTGACTGGAATGAGCAATGTGGTCTGTACTGTTGAGCTCTCTGCTTAAAACGCTGGTAATACCAGCAGTGGGCAGGATTTCCCAATTGTCTGCTAGCTGATCTAGGTCGAATTACCCTCCCAGATTTCCAGGAACGGGAGCGAGAACGTGCTTCCAGGCGAGACAGGCGTGAAGAGATATTTATCAGTGTTGTTTGTAAATTAGCTTCTTCCTACGTTACTGTCCGAATACCAATAGTATCAGTAGCAGCTGTCATTATGCCGTCTGCCATCTCAGATAATCGATCCAGCTTGTCGTTGGAAATGGCCAGGATTTCCAGCACGTGTGTTGAGAGTGTTTGTAAAAAGAGATATTTCAGAAGTTCCTCGCTGATTTTAATTTCTGCTTTACTCCTCATTTCCAGTAACAGGCGGGACGGTTTCCTGTCGCCGAGCTGCATAGCGGAAATCAAATCCCAAAATCGTTGTTCTTCCTAGTCGGCATACTGGAAACACAGTCTTTTCCGAAGCGCATCATATGGTTCGTCTTCTGGTGGATTTAACATGATGTCGCCAACGACTTCCAACTCCTCTGGTTATAGCAGCTAAAATGTTTCCGAATTCTTACCGGCCAGCGTAAATTGACTCTCCATCTGTCGAACCCATAGTCTTTCCCGGCGACACGTGCTATGTTTCTACTTTGGTATTTAGGCATAATTAATCACAAAGAAAAAAAAATAACAATTAATTTTGCTCAAGCACTTCACTAGAATAATCCTAAGCCAGGTTAGAGTATCTTTCACCGTATAATTACTCCGATGGAAAAATAATGTTCCTGGAAGCACGTGTTTCTTCTAAGTCCGTAAGTTACCAATATTGGGGTTTTTAGCACCCAAATAGGAAACAGAAATTTCATGAATAACGATATATTTAAGCAGCATAACATAAGATGATAATATTTAGATTTTAGCATTAATATTTACAGCCTAGACAGTTCGCGTTGCTGGATAGCTCATAGCAGCTCACTCGTTCGCGTCAGCAAGAGTCAGTGTTGGACGCTTCGTTCACCGTTCTCTATTAGAACCGGTTTACCTCGTCTTCATCCGCGATGTTGTATCCAACCGCGCTACTTCTGTATACATCCGCGCTGGTGGTGGACCGCAACAAATTAAATAAAACCCTGAAACAATTCTGGGAAATTGAGAGTGCTGATGTGGAATAATGTACGGGAGATTCGGAGGTGGTCTTTGTGTGAGGATTATTTTGTGCGTACCCATAAGAGAAATAGAGAGGGTAGATATATAATATCAATGGCCTTGATTAAGGATCCGTTGTGTTTAGAAAATTCTAAATACATGGCCGTGAGGCAACTTAATTCGCTGTGGAAGCGTTTGTCTAGGGATTCGGAGTATTTGTCGTTGTATACGAACTTTTTAAAAGAGTATGAGGAGTTGGGTCATTTGGAGAGGGTTGTTGAGTCGAGTGAACCGCCCACACATTGCTACATACACCATCATGGTATTACTACGCCCTGATAAATTGACAACCAAATTGAGTTTTGTCTTTAATGCCTCATCCCATACTACAACAGGCATAAGTTAATATACTACAGATATACAAAAAATATATAGGCAGATCTTCATCGACCCAGATCAACGAGACCTCCAACGTATCGTGTGGAAAACAGGACCTAATGTAGAGGTTTTGGCTTAACGTTTGAAAACGGTAACTTATGGGATGTCCAACGCACCTTATCGTGCCATAACTCACACGGCACGAAACTTCCTGGGGACGTACGAAATGCCTCCATCACCTCCTTAAACCCTCCCGGGAGAAAGGGGAGCTTTCATGCTCATTGCTACGATGCGCGGGGCTGGAGACCCTGACAACGTGCTTAGTGGTATTTCTGATCGATGTGCTTAGAGGGAGGCTTTAAAATCAAGCTTCCGTAGACGATACATCGATGGATTTTTTAAAGACGACCTTCCCTAAAAGATGCGTTATTGGATGTTTTGGAGATGAGCTTATTTAGAAGATGTCTTAATGTGCATATTGAAGTAATAATAACATGTAAAAGTAATAACATGTAAAATACATTTGAATCATTAATTGCAGAACGGAAACAAGTCACAAATACTAATTTTACAAAAGACATAAAATGTCATTTACTATCGTTCTTTGTGAAGCAAAGTCTAATTTTTTTCTAAAATATGAGGATGTTTTCTAATACACATTATATATACATTTTCCGCTGATGTGAGAAAATATTTCACTAAACAAAACATTAAATTGCAATTTTTAAAAAACTCTTCATTCAATGAGCGTGAGTTGAGAAACATATTTTAAGAAGTGTAGAAGATCAACCTGCGAGTAAGTGGAAATTTACTTTGGAGTTGATTTATTTATTGTACTTAAGTTGGATAGTCATAGTTTTTACATTATCTTATTATTACGACAAAAATACAGTTAATCCCTTAAGTTTGATTTTCATGACAAAAATTGAAAACATTGTAGCAAATCATAAAAAATAAAAACAATTTTAAAAAATTTGTTAAAGAATGGAAAAATGGGAACAGTTAATTTGAAACAATTAAAAGAAATATATTAATTTTTTCATTTTAATATTGCGAGAAAGTAATTTCTAAGCGATTATGTTTCTGAAAGATTTTACGGAAAAAACCAACTTTTGGACTTTAATAAGATAATTGAGATTTTTCTCTTGTTCCTAACGAGTCAATTTTAATGAATGTTGGACGAAATATTATTGAATAAATAAAATTTTTTGAACAACACATACTCACAGACAGATAATCTGCTTTATATTTCTACTAATCATAATGTGTGAATTAGGGCTCTATAGGGCAGACTGATGGACTTAGATTTACGAAATTTAGCACAAACATACTTTGTTGGTTGTTAATGTGCAGCTTGGAGTGCTATGTAATTGAAAGTTTTATTAGAATTTCAATTACATAAAAATTAAGCAAACTTTCGGCATTTTTCCATAATAACTTGCGAAATATTTGCAAAATAAAATTAATTTTTACACCATCAAAAAATACAAAATTACCTTTACGATGATATGAATTAAATTGCTGTACAGTTTGTTCATCTAAATTTAATAATTTTTTAAAAATATTTTCATTTATAACTAGCCGCCTTCGGCGACCAGCTTGTTCGCCGGAAATATGGCTTTAATTGAATCTTGTATCATTTTACATTCATGGCTGCTTTAACAATTTAATTTTAAACTTCCTATTCTGGAAATGAATAGCCTTATACCTGTTCTGTTCATTACCTACATAAATGACCTCAATAGAGTCTAATAACTGACCATGCCATGCAACATCTAATTGCACATTCCCTTTCTTATTTCTCTTGCAAAAAATTCGATTTTAACTTTAAAATGGCGCAGCGCATTTTATGGCCAGTTTATTTTAACTGAATTTAAACATGCTTAAAAAAGAATGAAGACATAGCAACCATAACCATTCAGCTTTTTGAATATGTTTCCTAATATACATAAAATCTTAGAGAACTTGATTTACAGATTCCATAAAGACTTTCATGAAATTAAATATGAAAGAATATGTATTAAGATATTACTAAAAGACAAACACGCAATTAAATACTTGTTTAAACAATGAAAACGGTTTCAAATGCGTTGCAACAAAGAAACGTATTGTTGTAACTTATGCCAAAAAATAGTTTTAAAGGGCTATTAAAATTAGAGAAAAAATTGTCCGGCAACTTAATTGATATTATTGAAAAGGTAATTTTCTGCACTTTCATATGGTGTAAAAATGATTTTTCTGCTGTAGAACTTTCGGAAGTTATTAAGGAAAAACTCAAAAATTCACTTAATTTTTTATTAATTAAAATTTCAGAAAAAGAGTCCCTAGGTACACACATTCCCACCCTCCAAAGTTTTCTTATCGCGGGTCTGAGGCAACGATCTGAGGGAGGGTAGTCTGTGAAAAGGGTTGTTGCTTGCTGGTGAGGGGGGGAGCTTTTCTTGCCGTCCCAATTTCGGAGATGAGATTCCTGTGGTTTTTCTGAAGACAATCGGTGAGATTGTTATCAGTAACAAGAGTGCGCCTCCTTCTTTCTCTAGTGTGTAGGTTGTAAATTTTTCTATTTCCGCGAGGACTGTTTCTAGTTAGGCAAGTTGACGTAAATCCGTTAATTCTCAAAAGAATCATAACTTTACTGTAGATCAGTCATAATCGCTATCGTGCCATTTAATTTCAGTCTCCCCCTACTTCATAATACCTTCAAATATTTTTTAAACCAATGCATTTATTATTGAACATTACCGCAACTTCATTATGTAAAAAAAAACGTCGCAGATAGAAGAAAACTTTACTGTCTTTTATGCAAGTTTGCTGGGTATCAGGGCCATCGAAAACAGTGGCGGACCGGGTCTGAAAATAGCGGTTGCCATCAGTCAATGGGGTCCACTCATATTAAAAATGATATCATTTTTCCCTCAAATATTTTTAAATTTTATTTATTATAAATATAATAAATTAAAATCAAGAAATGGATATGATATATTCCTTATCTTAAACTCTGTTATTTACACTGATAGTTCTGTACACACACGCCCCCCTCCACAAGAAAAAAATCTGCTCTTCGTTTTAGTCTTTAAGCGTTTAGCCATTAAATTTTCCGAATTCATATTATTTACGCTCTCTACTTTTTAGAAATAATTAAATTAAAATTAAATGTCTGCTTTTAATTACAATTAAATGCAATTTGTTATTATTAGAGGTATCTGGAAGCATTGCAAACGGAGTTCCGTCTGGCTTTAGCCATTGAAAAGAGGTTAGGTTATATTAACGTCCCGTTTTGAAGCAACACGAGGGCTATTTACGGACGGACCTCGTAATTTTGAACCGCGGTCAGATGACAAGGACGACACCTGAGCTGGCACCCCCTCTCCAAACTTCCGCGCCATACCAACGGGAGGAGGTTTAGCCACTACGTATGAGTTAGCGTGCAACAGGCCCCTTACACGGCGGATCTTCAGATTCATCGAAAATAAACAACTAAACATTATATTGATTGGGATCAATAAAGCGTCCACCATCTTGAAACGGAATAAAAAAATAATAAATCTTTTACATATAAGTCGTTTTCAACGGCATCAATGAACGCGTTCGGTCGTTACAACGTGAAAAAAAAATTACAGACAAACAAACGAAAGACCGAGTAAAAACAGGGCTTCGCTTCGATCGCCAAATCACTAATTATAGTATACATGCATTATTACATATTATTATAAGTAAAAAATGCCAAATGAAGAAGCAAATTTTTGACCGAGTTTTAAATAATTTTGATGGTTGTATAGTTTACAGTAATTTTGTAACTATACTGTTAATGAGAATCTTTTTTCAGCCAAACTGAAATTATAGAGCTAACCATATACCAATTACAGTAATTTTAAAGAATCGCAACTCAAAAGTACAGAACTGTGTTGCACGCGATCCACTTAATTAAGCGGAAGTCAGTAAACGTTTGAGTTTACTAGATGGCAGTGCTAATATTTCAATAATTACTTCTTCATCCATATCATCTAACAATTTTTTTCCAATAAATAGGAACATAGGCA
Organism: Araneus ventricosus; assembly: GCA_013235015.1. Classification (NCBI taxonomy): domain Eukaryota; kingdom Metazoa; phylum Arthropoda; class Arachnida; order Araneae; family Araneidae; genus Araneus; species Araneus ventricosus. The sequence continues at coordinate 8,958 of BGPR01004438.1, read as the reverse complement.
GATTTCCACAAGTTCTCTTCAGACAATGAAATTTCTAACCTGTCCTTTATCTTTAGCTTTGAAAAACAGAAGACATTAATATCATTAGATCATTCCTAACTGATACAAATATGCTGTGATATCTCAAAAATAGATTTCAAACTCCTTAAAAGTATTTTATTATCTTTCAGGAGTTTTTTCAATCAATGCAGTTCTATTAAGGTGCAAACAGTGACAGAAAAACGAACATTTTAAATATAAGAGTAAAACAAGCATAATGGTCGGCATTATACAGAAACCAACTCAAACATAACTGGGCCTCTCTATTAAACTAAATCTTAATAAATATGAAGAGAGACACTCAAGGAAATTTAGTATGCATTAGTTATTAAGCGGTTATTAGCATTAGACATATAATCCTTCATACGCTTGGCGGGTGACAAAATTTATCCAAAATTCACTAATTATTAGGCCGTTGTTAACAAATCCCTTTGATAAAAGGATGAGGGCATAGAATTTATTTAATTACATTTGGTGGAAATCTTAGCTAAGCGGTTTGCAAGTTCCACATTGAAGGAGCACTTCTTCTCTGCGGTAAGAGCCTTCTCTAGCTTTCCAGTATATTTTGACTCAGATGAGATTGAAAAGACTTTGAACCAAGTAATTTAAGTTTAGACATCCTATAAGTTTGCATTTTATTTTAGTATTTTTTAATGTTCGGATAGAAGACAAAATCTCAGTGATTTTAACTCCCTTCTTCAAGGTCCACCCTACACCAAAATTAAATTCTAATAGTTCGCTCTACAAAGCAGGATTAAATGAGTTCAAACTAAAGTAGGGTATTAGTAACAGCATAGCATATTATTTTTAAAGATGCACATCAAGAATTCAACTTTGCCACCAATAACATGGTACGGTACCATGGGTATATTTCTTAATTTAAACAGAATCTAAATGAATAAATTACTCGCGAATAGGGTTAAAACCAATTTCTCGAGTAATATAACGAAAACATGATTAAAGTTATTTATTTTTAAATTCCTTAGATTAAATTTTTCTTACTCGGTTTTAGCAACAAAGGAGAAATGCATTGCATTAGTAGGACATTTCTTGTAAGAGTGACAAAAGGAAAACTTTTTGAATGATTTGGATTTTAGTGATTTGTACTAATAATATTTTAGTAATTTTTCATTATACTGATATCATTAAAAAGATAATTTTCTGAATATCTAAAATGGTACAAAAATCATTCTTATGAAATAAATTTTGGAATATATCGCAAGAAACACCAAAATCTTGCTCAATTTTTAATAACTGAAATTTTAACTAACTTTAGGACTTTGTAAAGTTGAAACGTATTCTCCTCGTTTTCAACATATGCAAAATTTATCAAGATTGGTCAAAAACTGTAGATTTTTATAAAAGACGAAAAAAATTCATCTTTACATATATAGTACTAAAATGTTATGATCGATCAATTAAAAATACGGCAGTTGAAAACAAGAAAATTATAGTAGAGTTTAGATAGAAAGTTTAGTGTAGAATAACTGCATTTTATTTTTTATGCAATAAAATGTAACACCAAGTACCATAGTGTAATTCTATTTTTTACTTCTGATCAGGGTTTTGTATGCAGATGTCTACAAATAAGGAAAGAGAATGTATTTGATGGGTGTCTGCCTATTTGTTGATGTTTTAGAGTTAGTTGAGCCTAAGGCCACAAAATTTGGTACAAATATATTATAGAAGACCTTATAGAGATTAATTTTAATTAATTAAAAATTAAGAAGAATTTGGAATTTTTTTCAACGATAATTTCCAAAAATATAATCACATCTAAAATTTTTACATATTATTTAATTTAAAAAATATTATCTTTAAAATGATGCCAGTTTAGTTGATGTTCAATTTATTCCTTAATTTTGAAATTTTTTAAAAAATATTTGTAAGCATAATCTTTAAAAATGCTTTGCACTATTGTAATGAAAGTCAATCAACTTTGAATTCATTTCAAATCATAAATCTAATATTTGAAAAAAACAAACAACGACAATTTAAAATTTTATTTTTTTCTTACGATATAAAAGCTGCCTTTGACGTATTAAAGTCTAATAAATTGTATTCTATTTTTGCTGTTTCACTAGCATTTTAGTCCAATTTAAATTATTTATTTAGTCCTATTTACTATATTATTTTGATGGATTTTCATTTTAACTATTATCTAAAAACCCATCTTTCCACTTACGGTAAGAAAATTTTCCCTGGAGATTATTTTATTCATTTTGTGTTTGATTAGGTTAAATATTCACTGTATAATTAGGTTAATATAGTGTAAGCCATTAATTTCATTAGATGTAACACATACAGCATAAAAAATTGGTTCAAATACTAATACATTCCCTAACCACTGTTTTTTAATTTTTTAATGCCGTCAGGTTACAAAGAATTAAATATCTTGGCGAATTTAAAGTTGGCTGACGTAATTAAATTCATATAGTTAAACGAGCTACTCTCTCTATGCTGCATGAAAACAGGAATACCCTCCCCCAATTATTCGTCACAAAAGTAACACCGAAATCGTTTTGCTCTTTTACAGCGTTGTAACTTGACCAAATAAGGCCACCACAGACATAAATACAAGAAAGAAAAGAATGAGTGTCCCCACTGCATAGAAGCCATTCGGTAAAATTACACGATTCCCCCCTCCCCGACAACAGTTTTTGCGGCCCGGAAAAGGCTATGTTCTTGGTTCGCTTGTCCATCAAGCATGTTAATTGGCCACCTTCCTGAGCAGAGGGCATGTCATCTCTCCCTTCATGCCGGGGGTGATGTGTCCCGACTTTGCAAAGAAGTTGTGTGAGGAACTATAAGCTTTGGCTATATTGCTTTGGTTTAGAAAAGCCGGAGGAGAATTTCTCTGGAAAAAAGTTCATCCCCCTCTCTCTTTCAAGCACACACATCTTAGGGGCCCATATTAGATTATGTTCAAGGGGGGGAGGGCAAGATGGCCAGTCCGCCAATGACTAAAAATTGTTTCCAATTCGGCCCCGCACTTGCTAAAGCCGGGCCTGCGAGGAACAAGAATTGTGTCGATGTGTAAATGCTCTCAGAAATCAAATTGGACTGTTTCAGTTCACCGCAAAAATGTGCAGCTATTAGCAGGGATGTCTTATCCAATGGTCTAAATGGGCTGCAGCCCAGGCCACCGAAAAGTTTCAAACTGATTATTTGATTTGAAACTTTTATTTTCATTTTGAACCAAAATATTATTTAAATATAGCGACGTTGATATTTATAAGGATATAATCTCGTATCAAAATTGAAAAGTAAACTTAAAAATGGACACACTTGACAAGAAAAAATTGGCTGCAACTTTTGTTTTAGTATCTATAGGGTTTCAAATATAACATAAAGAATAAAATTCAAAACAATATTAATGGAAGATATAAGGAAATGAATTTCAACAAATAAAACAGATGAATCATAATTATATGTTAAAAAACATGATGATGTTGCATGAATTCCAATGAAATGAAAATTAAATAATTGGCTCGGTTATTTCATAGAAAAGTTTTAAAATAATTTCCTTTTACGTACGATGGAAGTTTCGCGTACATATCTTTATTCCATTTTGATTCCTGGTAGCCGAATCCTTTCTTAAATGTATGTTCCTTTTTGTTGCTTTCTGTATTATTTGCATACGTTCTGAAATAAAAAATACTATTCTTGTTTTGAAGCTGAAAGAAGTTTTACCGTAAACAACGAAAATACAGTAAAACACCGTTTATACGTTCCTCATTCATTCGTCGTTTACTTTTATACATGGTATCATCACAGTCCCGATTTATTTTTATACGACGCAAAGCTTCGGTATAAGTCGTTTTCCCCGCTCTAAAATGTGAAAATTTCCTCCTTTTTCTAGTATGTGAACTGTAATGAAGATATAACGATTTCGAAAGCATTCACAATTGATAAATTAACAGAAACAAATAGTCTGGAGGTAATGTAAACGATGATTAAAAATTATCCACAGTCCTTTTAAGACGCAATAGACTCCATTGAAAAACTTTGAACTTTTTTCAAAATAATTGTAAATAGAAACATTCATAGAACTTAATTCGATTCATAATATTGTACTCAATATCCATGGACAATCAGCACGTCAGACGACGATTAAAGATTATTTTAATTAAATGCGTACCTGCATGCAGATAAATCATATAATGCAAGCGTAATTGGTATTCAAGATATGCCATAATGGTATGCTTTTTCCTCACTTTTACAATAATTGTTTGATTTAAAATTCAACTATTGATTCCCATACTATGTAGGATTATTTTTGTACTATCTTAAAGGAACTTTAAAATTAATACTTTTAAATGAATTTGCATTAGTAGCATTAAATTTGCAAATCAAAGATGTTTAGTAGAATTTCGATTATACGTATTTTCATTTGTACACTGGTGTGCCAAAATTGAGGACCATTTCGTAAAATGCGAGAAATGTGAAATTAATACTAAAACTCACTGAAATGTTGATATCTTTCTGAATTTTAACGGGATTCGACTGGAATTTTTTATTAAGTGTTTGTATATATCTGTCGTTGAAGTAATAAAAGAAAAATCACGCTACGTCTCGCACATGCGCACATAAAAATTATTTAGTTTAAATACTCATATTTCCTCTAATATTCAACGTATTAACTTCAAATTATAATAAAATACTTCTGTAACATATTTTTGAGTTTTCTGGAAGTTCCTTATAATTTGAAAAAACTCTGCATGTTAGAAGCAAAAAAGCTTGAAAGGAATATATGACAGGAAATTATTTATTTCTCTCCAATTCGCAAATTTTCCCGCTGAAAACCGAAAGAATTTTTTTTCTTACTATTTTCGGCCCATTTTACTGTAAATACGATTCAAATGATGGCAATTTGCATCATTTCAAAAACCAGAGCCAACTTGGAAAAAGTAAAATTAATTTTGAGATCAACAGGCTCAATTTTTCCATGGCGAATATATATATATATATATATATATTGTTTCGAAGTGAAAAAAGCACACCACATTCGCTGAATTGAATGAAACGACAACCAGTTCCTTGCCCGATTTTGAGAAATGGTGGAGGAGTGGAAAGCACGGTCGGGGCCTATTATAATGGAGGGTGATTATCATTTTCGTTCACCTAGAGGGGACAGGGCTGCACCCAGTCTTGTCTAGGGAAAGCAAAGTTGGAAATTTGATCTCACAATCTTGGGAGCTTACACGATCACCGGTTGACGCAGGGGAGGGGAGCAATTCTTCGTTTGTTTAGGATTGCCGTTGGCTGCATGGGAGGGGTTCAATTGCTTAAGTTATGCACAAAGGCCGTTGAAGAATTGCGAAACATGTAAAGGTCATTTACAACCCCCTTTACGAGATACAAAAAAAATACTTGTTTATTTGGTTTAGTAACTTTTTTATTATACTCCAGGATTTCAAAAGGAACTTTTTTTATAATTTTGTTGGATGGATTCAATTCACAATATCTAACGTCGATTTCAATATAAATTAATACAAATACAGTGCTAAGTTTTAATTTCATCTATTTAACTAAATTACTGCAATAGGAAAACTCGCAATTAACAGCAGAAATGTTTTAGTTCATTATTCTATTGACTTAGCAAGCAAATTCATTTTAAATACGAGTAAATGTCAGAAAATAATGTAATTCGGAAAAAATGGCAGTTAAATAATTTCTTTGAAACAATGAAACTTTAGTTTCCTATTTACTGCTGCAAAGCAGCATTTTATGCTGTTATAAGAACTATAGGGCAATTGATGAAGTAAGGAGCCTACACTTCACTTTCAACGCTAATTTAATTCATATATTCTCTCTGGAAATCGAAATTTTACATGAGCAATTCTATTGAAATTATCATTATTTTGTATAGAAGTAAAGCTAAATGGATATTTAGCACATAGCCTTTATACCAAAACTGTATATTTGTATCAATTTTTGAACCAAATGTGTCAACGTGTAAACTGTTTATCTATCCGTATCTATAACCAACACATTAAATCAGAAACACAAGAACTTAGATAAATGAAATTTAGTATAAAGTCTTCATACTAAAACAAGCCTCCTCCTTCTAGATTTTACCCCTTCAGTCGGAATTAAGAAATAATGGAGTTAGATTTTTTTTTTTCCTTTCGCGGACGGTGCAAAATTAAAGCATAAATCAAATTTCAAGATTGTAGATGAAAAATTAAAACAGTTACCCCGTGTCCAGCATCCGGAAAATACCTTATATTTCAACTGAAAAAAGACACACATTTCACTTTAAAATGGTGGTCAAAGAATAATTAAATATTGCAGAAGCCTTTTAAATGATGAAAAAATGATTGAAAACAAGAAATTTGTCGGAAAACAAAATTCACCACCGAGCTCTATTTTGGGAAGAATGCTTATTTTCTTGAGTTTTTTTAGTAAAACTAAAAAAATGAAATTATTCCATGCCCGAAACGAAAAAATTCTTACAACGATTATAATAATAAGAAAATCGTGAATTTAATGAAAAAAAAACAGCATATAGTTTCGTCATTTATTGAATTAATAGGAGCAGTTCAAAGTTGATGTCTGGTATATCGGACACCAGGTCCAGGTCTGGTATAATTTTGAAAAAAAATCTGCCAACATGAAAAGGCTTGATAAATTTTTACCTCTACACATTACGTTGTTATTTGGAAGTATACTACAAGAAAGTCAAGGGAGCGCACTCGTCTTTAAAAGCAGTTTTAAACAACAACACTTAGCTTTAACAGGATTAAAAACTAAGGAAGAATAATGAATTGCCTTTCAGTGATAACCGGCTTAAAACCTGTTAATAGATCTTCTTAAATTTGTATAAAAATGTTTGAAACGAGATGGAACCACAGCAACAAACAAAAATATGAACTACAGAGAGCATTTTTAAAATAATGCTACCTAATATGCAGAAAATGTATTGTGGGTTTCAATCAAGAATAAAATTACAAAATAAATTAGCCATTTTATGTATCATGCACTTTCCATTATTTAGATTTGAATTTAGGTGATAGGCAGTCGTTTATATATCATGCAATTTTTTATTTATAGCTTTTAAAAGATAACATAACATTAAAAATTGTCAAAAGCATTGAATGTGTACAGGCCTAGTGTAAAATCTTTCTTGAGTCAAGTATATCCTTATGTTGGTGCGGTGTTTAAGTTAGGAAAGAAGAGTGTGGGGTAAATTTCGCCAAAATTCTTAATTCAAAATAACTAAATCCATAATCAGAGACTCTGATGTGCCATAGAAAGGGTATCTTATAATCTAAACATCAACTGTGAAAAAAGAATAATGGCACTATCCATAGCGCGCTTCATTAACGGAGCTATTTCGCTTTCGGTTTACCAGCACCATTCTAAAATAATTTTTTTTCGCTCAGATAATTCTTTACTCCGCGGCATCTTAAAATAAATCGTGGATAACATAATCAAAATCTCCACCTTTTCTTCTTAGGTAATACTTTCACAAAATACTAACGCATGGATTTTATTATGATGCAGATATGATGTAGAATATGGTAATTTTTTTCGTGGACTAATACACAGGAGGTTCGCACATTTTTGAGATGTTTTTTATGGTTTTTACCGAAATATTTTACATAATATTTTGTGTTTTAAATTTGATAACATATATTCTTAAAAAATCTTTACATCGTACTCTCATGAAAATAATGACTTTTGTAGTATCGGAAGAAGTATTTTGTCCCATTCCTCTTGAAAAGCTTTCCAAAGTCTACAAAATGTTGTAGATCGACATCAGGGTAATGCGCCTTCTAAAAGTCCAAAAGCGCAAAAGTTCATGGGAGATACATGAGGAGGAATAGCAGGAATGTCAATGAAGTGTATGGACTTAATCATTATTTCTTCTTTTATTTTTTTTTCAGAAATTAGCAGTGAATTGTGCTGTGTGGCTGCTTGCTTTGTCTTGATACAATCCAACTAATTGGTGCCATTGTAGATAAAGAGATGGCATTTCATATGTGAAGTCTGAAAAGGAAACGTATACCTGATAGTATTTGGAGTTAACATTAATATGTTTCTCCACTCTCCTTACTTACAAAATGTAATTGTTGTAAAAATGGTAAAACTTAAGTTTAGGGTGCATAGCCGCTCCTCCCCACTTTAGATTCCCAACTTTTTGTCGCCAAGAGCAAGATGGTTTGGCGATGTGAGAACATTTGTTTTGGATGAGCAGTGAGCTTTTCATTGGTTTCTTGCGAACGCGTTGCCTGCGGCATTTGTAAAGGAGAAATCACACACGCGATGACTGCGGCATCTCAAGTTGGTTCCAGCCAAATTTCTTAAAAAAACATCAGCGACTTCGCTTTCAGAAAAGCGGGAAAATAGTAGCTTCGCCCTTTCATTGAATGTTAGGAATCTACGTTTTTTTTTAAAATTCCAAAGTAAGTTCTCACCTGAAAACGTTCCTTCGTCAAAATGTCAACAGGAGCGAACAGCACGCCAGTCTAAACAAATCCAAAAATGTCAAAAACAGAAACGATGTGCACGTCAGTCGAAACAAATCCACGATCAAAACTGTCAAAAATCAAACCGTAGAATTCCAAACAAATTATTATTCAAATTCGATTAAATTGAAGATAGCACAGACAGACCAATTAAAACAAAGCGCCGATACGCAAGACACCGATATAATGATCACTGGACGCGCAAGACACGAATATACACATCGCTGAGCACCCAAAACAAATGTTCTCACATCGCTAAACCGTCTTCCTCTTGGCGATCCAAACGGGGAGAAACGGCTGCGCACCGTAAAAAATAAATTTTTCCTCGCTGACGATTTTAAGTAGATTCCTTATAGGAACTCTACCTATTGCAATGGTTCTCATGACACGACTTTCGGAAAATTTCTGCAGATCTTCATCGATCATGACCCCTAGAACCCAAAAT
>BGPR01004437.1:91629-112311 GCA_013235015.1 Araneus ventricosus | reverse complement strand
TTGAACAGATAGTTTATGGAGAAAGTCTCAGACTTCCTGGAGAGTTTTTCAGTGAACCAAGTATCCGAACAGCATCGGAGAGTTTTGCTAATAATCTCCAGAAACAAATGGAAACCGTGGAACCAAGGACCCCTCGTAAAAATTCGAGTCGACATATATTTGTGAATAAAGACTTAGAAAACTGCTCTCACGTTTTTCAACGTATAGATAGAGTTAAAAAGCAACTGGAATCTCCTTACGAAGGACCATTCCCCGTAATTGAGCGGAAGGATAAATACTTTACTATTAACATAAAAGGGAAAAATGTTAATGTATCATTAGGTCGCTTGAAGCCAGCCTATATTTTAGCTGAGAATAATCCTAAGGCGACAACCACTGATCACAAGTTGCAGACATATGATAATAAAACAGATCCGACGCAAAAACAATCTCGCACAGGTAGAACTATTCGTTTACCCATCCGTTTCAAGGACTGACTTTAAGACATTTTTGCCTTCGAAGATTTTAAGTACTATTTGTAGTTAACTATTTTGAACTTTATGATATCAATGTTGAATAATTGTTCATTTTGGTCACACTACTCATATTTCCCTTCTTCGTAACGTAACATAGTTACTGGTGGGAGAGTAATGTAGTGGCTGAATTATAGATCACGAAACAATTTAACATTTGTTTGTAAATATCGTTTTCTGTTTATTTAAAGCATTTATTTATTATCATATTTACTTTTGTTCATCATATTATTTTTGTGGCAACAGTAGAAAAATGTAGTTTTTAGAATTTTGTTGATTTTTCCAATGCAAATAGATTCTTCTAGAAAAGAAAGAAATAAAGCGTTTAAAATGGAGTATTCGCATTTTATTATTTAATACGTCAAACAAGTTCATGTTGCTTCATTCATGTTTAAATAAGAAGTCAACAAGCTCATGATATTTCTTACAATATAATACAACTTTGGATGAAATTAGACTAAAGAGATATGTTAGAAATGAAGCAGATGGGCTTTGGCGATCCATAGAATGTTCAGATCAACGTCAGAACAGTTTGAGTCGGCGAAGGGGAAATCGTATTAAATTCAAAAATTGAGGAGGGTTGAAATCAAAAAGTTGCTACACAACCCTTAAAACGCAGCCAAATCGCCAAAGCAAGACCTTGACCGCTGAACTTCAATGACGCCAAGTCGCCACTTAATACTTGCATTAACTTTGGCGACTTGACGCCATTTTAAGAGTGTGTGCCAACTTCTAGATTTCAACCTTGAGGAGAACTTCATGAAGCTTATTATTGTAAATATTGCATATTGAGTGCTTTTTCGTTATGCTCTCACCGTTTGGCCCCTTTTCTGTCTTGGCGAATTTTCTTGGAGCGCTGAATCGCCACCTTGGCTCAACTTCTTTCTTGACAATAGCTGACGCTGTATTTTTGGCTAGGTGAAGCGTCAGGAGCCAGAATACGCCAATTTGGCCAAAAATGCATGATTTGCATATAACGGAATGCATATGCTCTGCGCGGGATCAGCTAGTTTCATATGAATAAACATCTGATCCATTTTTTTCTTTTGATTATGATTACAATTGAAATAGCGTTTTCAGCGTGGCTAATATTTACAAATTAGCCCATTACCTTTATTTGAATTCTTAACTGATAAAAGCAGTTCTGTGGCAAGTGTACGCTGTTGTCCTGAAATTTATTACAGTGGATGCAACTTTTAGTGATCGTTTTGGGTCAAAGCCAAAGTGCTCACTACAAAGCAAAAGGCGTTGAAAATAATACATATCTAAAGGTATACGGAGATCAGAAACTTGGCGAACGGGGAGCAACTCTTCGGGAGCGATATGGGGACAAAAAATTGGTGGAGTCAAGTTACTTTTTTAAAGTCAAAAACGATGAAGGAGTAAAGAAGAGATGTATAAAAAACTTTAAAAATTTTTTTAATAATAGTTCCCGAAAATACTATAGATGGCGCCACTGAAACCTACCTGGTGCAAACGTAATTTTGCGATTTTTTTTTAAAAATTGACAATTACGAGCTCTAAAATTATTAAAATATTGCATCGTCATCAAGACCCAATTAATATTCAAAATCTCAGAAGTCTAGTGCATTAAGAAGTGAGTGAAAAATCGATCAAAAATTCCAACCTTACAAACATACATACATACATACAAACATGAAACATTTCGAACTTAGTAAAAACGTTTAAATAATAATAGCATACCCTTGGAGCCATTTACTCTTGGTCAGCCACGGATAACGATTGATGGCAAAAAAATTCCACATTTTGGCCTGGGCTCAATTTATCCTAGGAGAGAACCTGAGAAGGATACCAGAATAAACAGACTACACAACGTTGTTAGCATGTACTCATTCGTTTTAATTACAAAAAAGAGAATCATTGGAGTGTACAGAATTAAAAAAACACCTTACACATTTCATTTTTAAAGCTTTCTTAAAAAATGTTAGGGGGATTAAACTTTTTTTTTGAGCTTTCAAGCATTCTTCGGATACACCTTCCATACGAATCATGCTCAAAGGTTTCAGTGCGGTGAACAGTGATTCAGTTCTGGCTTCGAGCGAGACAAAACTCATAGCATAAAAACTAAAGACAGGGGAACCTTTAAATTTGCACAGTTTAAAAGAAATGGACTTCGGTGGTCTCCCATGAAATTTCATAACATACCGTTGGATATTTTTTGATTTGTGAAAATGTTTTATATTATTTTCCATTGTTCTCTACGAAGAAATCTGTCCCAATCTACACAAAAGCTGACAATAGACAAAAAATGTTTTAAAACTCTAGAAAATTTTACCAAATGAAGAAAACAGTCTAAAAATAAGGATTATTGATAAGTATTTATTTTAATTTCAAACATTTCAAATTTTTTACTATTAATATATACTTTGGGGAATAAATACCAATGCCTCTCACGACGGCTGAAAAGTGAAAGAAATTCATGAGTATAATATAAATGTTATATGAATAACATCAAATCTTAAAATAAATAAGACACAAACAGTATGTGAAACACTTCTCTTTCATTTATTAAAAATTTTCTTTTTTGTCGCTATATCTTCTCAACCATCTTTGTTTTAGACTTATCCAAAATGAATTAATTCTTCGTTTAACTTTGTTAAAAATGTTATTAAATCACTTTACAACATAGATGACAGCTTGACTGTTGATAAAATAATAAAAATATATTGATGTTTTCCACTTGAGGCTGCATCTTTTTTGCTTCGTTCGTATGTTTGAGAATACCGTATTTTGTTCTACAATGTTGAAGGAAATTCCTTACCCGTATGATTAATTATTAAAATTCATCTGCATTTAATATTATAGAATTGTATCAAAGAAATTTGTATCTGAATTAAAGCCCTGCGTTTTTCAGTCGTTAATAAAATGTTTTCAGCTATAAACCATACTTAAAACAGAATAGGAATTTTTAAAGTATTTTCCCTTGTTTTCTTTTAAGAAATGAAAATCCAAAAGTATTTTTAAATAAATTTTTAGAAAATCAGGCATTTAAGCATCGACATCGAGCAAAACGTCTTCATATTTCGATCATTTTACTGGAAATGATAATTAATTATTTTTTCTATTTTTTGGTTGGTTTTTGTGAGTATTATAAGTGGAAATAATATGAATGCTATTTGTTAGATTTTTTACAATGACATATTCATGTATAATAAACATAAATTCATCCATAATTATTACATGGAACTCAATACCATAAAGTGTGAGAAGCTTTTTTATTTTTAAAATTCCTATAAAATTAAGTTAGATATGACTTTTACATTTACCGAGTTATTAAAGAAAATAATTTTGAACAGAGTGGATGAGTTGAAATAAACTTTCAACAAATAAGTGTTTCATTAGAAAAAAGATTGATTAATTTATTTCCTTTTGAATATTCTTTTGAAGTGAAAAGCACCATTTCAAAAGAATATTTAAAAGGAAAAGAATATTCAAAGAATAAAGCAACAAACTATTAGACCCCCTTTCCTCATATCCGCAACGAAATGAAATTACGGAAGAATTTCATTCTTGAGAATATGCGGCTATCAAGAGCAGAAGATAGAATTTCCTTTATTTGAATACATACGAAAGCTTTTATTTGCGATTGTTCGAAGACAATGAACTCGAAAAGGCCGGCTTATTTCAAAGACTTACTATTCTAGACAACAGCATCTCTAGCATGAAAGAATTGAAGGAAAACTTTGAGTTTGAAGAGTATTGCTGAAAGCATCTCGAAGTTCAATGCTGAAATAGAAATGGAGACTTTCACTTATTAAATCGACTTATTCTTGATTTATTGTGTATTCTGATTTAAATGCAAAGTAGCCTTTCAGTGTATCATATTCATAGTTTCAGATACTCTATCTATTTTGGTTGAATAACTAAAATAATAAGAGTCGAATAACTCCAACAATAAACAGATATCACTATAGAAATTCTTTGAAATTTTTAAATAGAATTAAATCGATATTTAGACCATGTAAAATACAGTACACTCTCGATTATCCGCGTTAATCACCTGTAGGGATCGCACGGACAATCGAAAAACACGGATAATCCGAAAACTCCTTTTTATTAAAGAAAAAATCAACATCAGTACAAAAATATACAAATTACTTACATTTGCATGCTGTATAACATCAAACTAGGAATTTTTCTTTTAACATTTAATGCTCTAAAAAATCTGTTATGCCTCTTTGCTTCTGCTGTTTGTTCATCTCTCGTCGTATATCGACACATCTTTTACGAACCGCAGTAATGTCACCGTAATCAAATCCTCTTTGTCCCATATAATCTAACAAAGTTTCCACAGATTGTAGAGCATCAGAATGAGAAATTGTATTTCCCTCATTTAGTACATCTTCTGCATCAGTACTAGCTGATTCTCCCTTATCAAGTTTTTGAAGGATTTCTAACTTTTGTTTAACATTTAAAACGTTTCGTTTTCGTTTCACACCAATCATTTTTACCAGCAAAAAATTTCACGTTACTAACTGATAATAAACAAGAGGCAAAAACTAAAGGAACACGTGTGAAGTGAGAGAAGACGAAGAAGTTAAAGAATGACGTAATCTGGGAGAACCGTGTTCTTACGAGAATGAGCTAGTAGGAAGTGGATGATTCATTTCTCGGAAAGTTAGGGTTTGCACCGGTAGAGATTGCACGTGGAGGAAGGGGAAAAAATCTATTCTTTAGCCTCCGCCGTCACGGCTCACTAGTTTCACGGAATGAATCTCTCGATCGAACATCAACATCGATTTTACGTGAGTGATAAGTGTGAAAATATTTCACTTTAAATTTTTTTTGTAAGTCCGGAATGAGCACGGATAATCCGCAAACCGAAAAATCAGCGCACGGATTATAGAGAGTATACTGTATGTAATAAATTTCCGTGAATATAATAATGGGAGAACTTTTTAACTAATTTTTCATATTCAATTTATATCAAATCGTCAGAAAATTGTCTTAAAATAATCCTTTTTGAATGAATTAATGGCTTTGCTCCCCAGATATTTTCGCTTTTCAAGAGATATTTTTTGCTCACCAGTCAGTCACAGGTTTGTTATAAATACAAAAATTTTACCGGAATTTGAAAATTTGCAAAGTTGACTGATTTAACCCTACAGAGGTATCGTTTTTTAAGTTATCATCTTTTACTCCTCTAAAGGATTTGAATCCTTATTTCTTAAAAAGGATTTAATTCATGTATCAGACAAAGAAAACCTGTACTAAGTTCTTGTTATACTATTAAAAATATATAACGCATTTTAAATTGCAAGAAAAAAATATGAGCATTTTATTATTGTAGCTATCCCTATTGCTTCCGAGTCCAGAGATATCTACGAATTCATTGATTTATTGTTATCTCGCATGTATCTTTGTATATAGTTTTCGAAACATTTCCGAAATAATCTAAAATAAAGTGTTATTAATTGTGGTGTATGCATAGATTATTAATGCCATTGGAAATATTAGAAAAAACATTTTTAATATGACAGTGACAAAGAATATCAAAGTGATAAATATTCAATCCACTATTCTGCTCTAGACTGATATCAAACAGTCGAGAATAGTTGGAATAACGCATTCCCTACATAATAAGATCGAAAAGAATTACCAAATTGAAAAGGATATGCTACAGCAGAATTAATCAACCCAAATATATAATTGGTATTTCTCTACAATCAAAACTGTCTATCTTTTACTCAAGAAGAGAAAAATATATTTTTCAGCAACGGATTCGGAAACCCTCTACGCTTTTGCGCATGAGCCGAGTGGAGTTATTTTCATAAAAATAGGGGAAAGTGAAGACTGGAAAGGTGATATTCACATTTTACTGAGCATGATCTAACAAAAAACTCCGGAAATGCGCTCATATGACTCATTACCCGACACCGATTTCCTGTGTAAAATCGTCCAAAAGTGGTAGTCTCGGAATCCGTGGCTGAACAGTACTCTAATAAGAAAAATACAAGGACTAAGGAAATTTATCAGGGTTAAATGCTACCTACTGGATAACAGTAGTAAAGCAATTCCAACAGTACAGTTTTTTGTTCTAACTATTCTGAGAAGGTATTTTTCTGCATTAAGGAGTGTTTTTGTCTGTTCTCGTTCGCAGACAGAATTCCTTAACCATGGACATCGTTTAATGCGTCTGTAATTGCTGAACGGAAACCACTATTCATTGAACTTAAGTATGCCATTCTTTCTTTCAAAGTATATGCACGTGTGCGCCGTTTTTCAACTGAAGTTTGAGCAACTTTTCCGATTTTTGTATAAAGTTAATTGTAGATCAACTTTGAAGTTTATCAAAGTAATACTGCAAATCCAAACTATTCACCATTAAGATAAATTTATAGCAATAATATAATTAATAAATAAAAATATATTGAGTGCAAATGCCGATCGACAATCAAGTAATCGACGTTACACATAATTCACTGTTTACATAATCCCATTTGATTCATATCGAGAAAATTTTGGAACAATGATTCGACGAACATATTTGAATATATTGTATTAAATGTCTGTTTTTACACACATGTACTTCTGCATGCGTGTGGTACTGCTTGCGGAAAAGCATTAAAAATAGAATAAACTCATTGAAATAATTAAATATTTGTTTTTACACACATATACTTCTACATGCGTGTGGTAGTGTTTGCGGAAAAGCACTAAAAATAGAATACACTCATTGAAATAATTAAATATTTGCATAGAGTTACATTCATATTAATAAACCAAAGCCTTTTTTGTTTTGAAGTTTGCATAATGCCATTTTTTGGACTGTTGAAATATAATAGAATATTTTTTATATATACAATTGTTTTACAGCTACTTTGGAAGCTGTAACCCGCACTTTTCTATTAACCTACCAACCCCTCCCATTCGCTTCCATATCTAATTTTTTTTCAATAAAAGAGATATCTATATCGCCCTTCTTATCAGTTCTTGCTTTGTTCAATAGTTTCTTTGAGATGACAAATTTTATTTGTATTTGAGCTAACTTAATTTGGAGAATTTGAATTTCGAAATCGGGTGTAGTTATTTGAAAAAAATGAGTAATGCAACTTATAATATGTCCACATATGTCTATTATTTTTAATCTTTACTACCAGTACGCGCACGGCGTTGCCCGTGGAATCAGGACTTCGACAAAATAGGAAAACAATGTCTACAATGACACGAAAAAGTTTCGAAAAAAATCAAAACAAAAAAATACACATTATTGATTTCCCGCTTATTTTTCCTCTCGACAATGACGCGAATGTAATGACGTCACCGGAAGGAATCGAATTGTAGAAATGCAGGCTGGGAATGAAAGCATATTACGTCACCTCCTGCGAGGAAGCAACAATGCATTCTGAGATCGTCCGGAGAAACTCTCGCTGTCAAATCTAGCTAGCAAAAAAAAAATGTTTGAACTGATCAAGGAAAAATTAATTTAGAAAAACGGAATAAGATATTTTAACCGTTCTTCTTTCAAATCCGACAGAAACGTTCCAGTTATATGGTGAAAAAAAATGAAAAGTAAAGAAAAGAGAACGTTAGATGAGAGAATTTGGAGAATCAAAAATTACTTAAAACCTTATTAAAATTACCATAAAAGTGACTATTATCTAAAAATTTCTCAAAGTTCAGTACATCATGTTGGAAATTCAAAACAAACTTCATTAGAACGAAAATTGTTTGTTCTATCCGATGGTGCATTGATTGTTTTTCCAGCGATCATTAGAAAAGATACTACAGCCGTAAAAGTACCAGAAATGTCCAAAAACAACACAAAACATTAATTAAAAAATTTTCTAGATTAAATTTTAACCCTCTGAGTGTTTCACACGTATTTCTACGTTGACCTTGGACAACCCCAAAATCGTTAAACACGCATTTCAACGTGTGGTCGAAAACACCCCGAAATCGGTTTGCACTGAATTTTACGTTCATTGTGAACTGTCTCTAAAGTGTAACACACGTACTTTTCCGAATTTCTTACCCCCCTTTCTTGGTTTTGACATCTTGATTGATCCGGGAGAGCACAAGACAATGAAGACTGATAAGGATGTCTTACCAAATTGGAGATGGCACAGGAACCGAAACCCCACTCTCCCCTGTGGTGTGGGGGAATTTAGTATTATTTGCATTGAGTTATATTTCCGGAAGAATTGCAGTGTCGTTTTTTGTTTAATGTCAGCCTGGTTTGATGCTATATTATGTTTTCAAGTACTATTCTTTTAATACAATTTATGTGATATAAGATTTTTTTTCAATGCCTGTGCTTTAAAGATCCATCGAATGGTTACGTAAAATAGATATTGTGGTTTAAGTAAAATAGATTTTGTTCCAATACGCAAGCATAAAAAAATTGAAAGCCTAGGGGAAGCTAAGAAAATCTGCTATTTATATATAGTTGAACAGTGTTCTTGAATCAACACATTTCACCCACGTTCAACTAGTTTTATGATATTAATGTAAACTTCTTTCATATTAATAATCTCCATCTACTCATTTTTCATTTATAAAAATAGAGTAAAATTAAATTTTTGTCAAAAAATAGAGCAAGTTTTAAGGTATATGAAAATGATTCATTATTTTTATTGTTTTATCTTTCAGATCAAATCGAAAATTTCAGTTTTACAATTATTTCATTATATATGTATTTGATTTTTATTAAAAAAATTAATTTTCAGGTTTAAGTGTAATTTTTTTAGACTAGAACAGATTTTAACTTCATTATTACAACATTTAGAAAAATATCTTTTAAATTCATAAAAATTACAATGAAAAAATTCATTCCGAAAGATAATTATCATTTTATTAAATAATTATTAGCCTGAAATTTATTTTTAGGTCACTCTGAACTGAAAAAATAACGTACATGGAAATAAAAATTAAAGAAAGTGGAAAAAAATTTTATTTTTTACATTGTAAAATATTTTCTTTTTGTTAAAGGCAGGGGAAAATATAGTTTAGATGAAAACGTTATCGACTAAATTTAATGTTTGGGTGTGTGATCTTATCAGACTTTTAATAATCTTATTATGAGACTGATAATATCTGCAGCTTAACTCTCTTACGTTTATTTGAATAATCAATGAAGATGTTTATTTCTTGCTTAAAATAAAAGAAGACAAAAATATTTCTCAGAAAATATTATACGAATACTGTATTTGCGCATTAGTTCCTTGAAGCACAATTTTTTTCCTGATGTGTTATTAAGCATTCTTCTATAAATGATTAAAACTATATAGCTAAATTGAATTGCTTTCGGTAAATGCATGCCAACTGCAAGTTAAATTTTCATTCATGCTCTGAGAAAAGAAATCCACTAATATATGTTAGAAACCATTGATACATCCAGATCCACTAATAACAACTTTGAAGACTGATCTTTCAGTAATAATAGCAGTCTCTGGCTTTGGATTATTTCAAAATATTACCGTCACCTGCCAGATCATGTGTTTTATTACATTATCTTATGCGTGCATGCTGTAATTTGTAAGGTGTAATTTTTTTTATAAAATTATGATTTATCTGCTCCATTTTCTTCATTCTGAACTTTAATAAATAATATTTCAACTGTAAAATATTTATTTTCTATATGTTTTGACATTTTTTATTTTATTTAACTTATTTGAAGAGTAAAGGGTCAGTTTTAAGCTTGTTAAATTTGCTTTATATTTTCGAAAAGAACGGTACGATACGAAACGGCCCCCAAACTTTTTTGTATTACTCACCGAGAACGGCCAAAACATCTATGAAGTGTCACTATTTTGTCGTCAATTAACAATTTTTACCAATGATACCATTTTAATAACTTTTACTGATCTTAAAGAGCACGGGAATTTTGTCAGAAGTATTTCTTCAGTGAATCAATCATCCTATACCCACTGGCGGATTTTGTCAGTATGGGGACACAGGCGCAATATTGCTGTGAGGCCCCTCCCCCTACCCAATGTCGAAAATTCATCTTCGGCTTAGTATTACGATATAGATCGAATAGGTTTTGAGGCCCCCTAGATGCACGAGGCGAGCGCCTCTAACACCTGTGCGAAAAATCGCAACTGTATATACCAGTCCTCTGCTACGACCTTTCTCAAACTGATTCTCTATCTGTTTATGTCACATGTTTTTCACGTACAGATAGACATAACCATCTGTTAAAAGCACTGTATCGGGGAACATCGTTGTATACTGCTGATACTAATCCTATTGAGAGTCTGATATTATCTGCAGCTCAACTGTGTAGAGATTATTCCAATTATCATTGAAAATTTGTATTTCTTCCTAGAACCCAAAACTATTTCTAAGAAAATATTATTTCTTACTTCAGAAACTGCATTTATGCATTGGTTCCTTGAACCATTACAGTTTTGCTGATTTACTATTAAGCATTATTCAATATGTGATCAAATCTAAATGCTTAAATTCCAGTGCTTTTGGTAAATCTTATACCAATTCTGAGGTGAATTTTAATAAATGCTATGAGACAAGAATCCACTATTATGTGTTACAAACCTTTGATATATCCGATATTAACAAGCTTAAGGACAGTTCTTCCAAAAATAATAGCAGTCTCAGGCATTGAATTATTTCCAAATTCCACCATCACATACTATATAATGTGTTTTATAGCAATATCTTGGATGTGTGTGCGTGTGCTGTAATTTGTAAAGTATAATTTTTTTATATAATTCAGATTTATCTACACGTTTTTATTTTCATTCTGAACTTGAATGGATAATTATAAAACTGTAAACAAGATATTTATTTTCCAAGTAGTATGGTATACATGAATGAGATATATAATTTAATTTTTAAAATTTTGTATAAAGAATAAAGTGTCATTTTTATGCTTATAAAATTCCCTTTATATTTAGTACGAAAAGGCCCAAAACTGTTTGTGAATAGCACAAAAGGGAACCTGACTAATTTCGAATATGTCGTAGATTTTCCTCCCTATTCTTTCGATTTTACCAAGTTTGTAAAAAACTATCTGTAGAAAATAATTCAACAATTTTGTACTTCGTACCAAGGCCCATTTTCGTAAAATTGATTGAAAAAATGTTGATTGCTTTTACCTTCTCGTATACGTAGTATACGAAGAGAAAGTATTGTAATCATTGATTGTAAATTCGAAGTTTGATATATCTCCTCGTTTTACACTTCGTGTTTCTGAATGCGGTAACTCCTAAACGCAACCCTAATTGTAGATAAGGTCCAATTTTTTTCAATAAATAGGTCAAAAAAATTCTAATGCCCCTGTCTAAACCTAATATACCTTTCTTTTCGATAAAAAGTTATAAATAAAGAATTAAATTTTCTGGAAATTTGGCCACGGATGCTTCCTGACCGGTACTATAGTGAAAGTCAAATTTTGTTAATCTAGGTGAATTAATTTTCTGTTTATTATAATAAAAGATAATATCTTGCGTGCTAAATAACGATATATGTATACGTTATTTCTTCTAACATTTAGTCTAAACGTAAACTTTATTTTGAGAATTATTAACTCGTGCTCTTAACAAGCATATAGTACAAGTTTCAGTAAAAAAGGTTTGTAGTATTAGTTAATTTAAAACATTATTCAGGGGATAAGAAGGTTATTTCTAATCCTTCATATGTATTAATTATTACAGGCGGTTTTATAGAATACAGATTATTATGCGACTATCCATATAATAAGTATTTATGTGCATACAAAACGGATTAATCCAGTTAAACACTGTTTATATTTGTGATCGTTTCTCAATTTTCTACCTTTTACGGAGTACTAAATCAAGAAGCAATATGAAAACTTTTATTGCGATATCAAAAATTAGTAAAAAATAATTATATATATATATATAATTATTTTTTACTAATTTTTGATGTCTTTTTTAATTATATTTAATTAATTTTTAATATATGTATATTAAAATTTGAATATATGAATATTTGATTAATTTTTGAATATATGTATATATATATATACATATATATATATATATATATAATGGCATTGTTTTTAATCCTTAAAATTTAGTAAATTAATTTTAAATTCATAGAATAATATGCTGACGAGTAAATAAAGTGAAGTCACGGATATAAAAAAACTACTAATATAAAATACAGCCAATAGCTAAAATACAAATATTAATAAACGGCAAAAAATTTAAATCACAAAGATCTTAAAAATCATCAACTTTTATGCAGCTTCAATAATGTTTACTTTATTAGATATTCAAAACATGAAAAATAGGTATACGCGCCTAACCGGTGTGTATTTTTGTCATTTGGTGTTGTTGACACGAGCAATGTGCAGAAAATAGATCCCAACTGCCCATCTCGAAGAATTGAAGTGTTAATTTATCACACAACAGGTGGGCTCTCCGAAGGCAGTAAGGGCTAGTTTGAATAGGTTCCTAGCTGAATAGAACGGATTCTTGTGGTTAGTCCCTTCGAGGGGGTTGCTGATTGCCCATGGATCAGAGGGGCGAAGAGACTGAATCCGCTGCGCTTTTGGAACATGTTCTGTTCGGAGGAGGGCGCACTTTTAAAACAGATAAGGGGTCTTCGAACAATCGCTTTTCGAATCGCTTTACAAGGGAGACCGAACCACTCAGAGGGTTAAAATTCTGTCTTCGAGGTGCATTGAGTCACCATTACGTCCACCTCTGTGCCAAATTTCATGGCTGTAAGTGCGATAGATTCGTCTGAAGATCGCACACACACGCAAACATTGTCTTTTATAAGTATAGATTATTCATATACTAAATATCTAAATGAATGCTACCTATAGATGGCGCTGCGTGTACCTTCTAAGTATATGCAGTCCGAGAGTACATTGCGTTGCTGTATCGTACTGCGGCGCGACGTTTTGTTTACTTGTGCGATTAGGCACAGCTCGCTCTTTGTTCGAGGCTAATTACTAAATATATTTAAATTCTACTAATATATATTCTGTGTTGATCGTCTATTGTGTGTGTGGTGTGTTGTGAATATCAAAATAAAGAAGAAAAAGACCATCACTGTGCTTTCATTTGAAGAAAACCACACACCTAACTACATAATACGAAGGGGTTTCTTACATAAATAAAAATTTACACACTGAATTAACGAAAAATAAAATAATCTGACAAACGTTTTTGGTTTTAATGTGTGTTAAGGTATCCGACTGGTTTAAAATCGTCGTTTTTGATGAACTTATCAAAAACAATTTTATAATTAATTTCGTAGCCTGTTTAATCAGCTTTCTAAAACTGTCTCACTTTTTACTCTACGTGAATTACAAATGGAGTTACAGCCGTTTTATTACCGAACTGTAAGCATTATTTTATGTTGTATGAAAACTTTAAATGTCTTTTCTGAGAAATGATATTTTTGAGGAAAACTGTCGACTGTAACAATGATTTCCCAAAACGTTATTCAAGTATTGATATGAAATTTTCTGAGATTGCTTTCTGTAATATGCTTGATGTTTTCCTCTAAAAACTAAGGTCAATTTTAAAATCAAATAATATTTTTAAGTGTTTAAATATAAACGAAAAGCATTTTTTATGAAAAATTACCTGTTTAGTAACTATGTTCAGCTATATCTCAAAACTATTTCGAAGTACAAGAAATAATTTAGACCATAACACAGATAACTGTCATAAAAATGTACTCCTACAAGGATTTATGTATATTTAGGATATTATTTTGTCTATGGCTGTTAGCGTAAGGCAAATATTTTAGCCATTTTTCTTCAAATTTCTCAGTATTTTTTTAAAAATATTATTTTGAAAGCCTAATTTTACAATATTTTCATAGTTTTAAAACATATGCAGTTAAAAAATAACATTAAAAATATATATATAAGTTGCTTTTCAAAAAAATGTCTCCGAACACAGTCGGATACCTTAAGTAGCTTCGGAGTTACAAGAAACGTTTCAGTATATTTTAATGGACAGTATGACATAACAAAATCGCGATTTGTAGCTTGGTATTTCGCCATTTCAAAAAATAATATTTGTGGCAGTATTTGCTAAATAATAGAAAATAAATCAAAGCTCATTTCGTAAATTGCAGTCAATTATAAAAGTAATCTATTTTCCAAATATTCATAACATGTTCAAATATTAGAAATTTTTATATTTTCGACATGTATTTCTTGTGTAAACTTCTTTTCGAAATCAGAGTTGAACAAAGAAAACAAATGTTTGTTTTAATATACAATTTAATTAATAAATAAATGAGTTAGGATATTCAGTACTTTAATTGAATATAAGTGTTTACTAAAGAATTCTTATGCTTATTTGCTTTGTTATTCGATTAATGTGCTTAGATAGATTTTGTGATCACATGTTAATATTCAAATATGGCTTTGAGATCTTTTGTAATATTTTATCGCAATTACTTACACATGCTCAAAATATTGTTTTATGCCTCTGTATTTCACTTGCTTATTTTTTGGTGTTTGTGAGCTTCTCTATGTTCATATTTATATGAAAATAAAATTGCTTATATTAAATGAATAATTTATTTACATCTTTTTCTAGTATAACGAAGAGACTCCCATTACACAACACATCTTGTTGAAAACAATGGAAGATAATTATAAAGATGGAATGGAATTCCTTTGTAAAATCTGAAGAACGGCTCTGTTTTTAAAGTATTAGTTTAATGTCTGAAACCATTTAAATTAAAAAGAATAATTCGTAAAAATTGCAAATTCATGCATAAAAAATAATATAAAAGTAGAAAGCAATTTTCTCTGAAGAATAGCTGTTACTAAGAAAATAGTATCAATTTTTCGGAGAGAACGAATTAAGAAAATGAATGAAATATTTATTTTCTTTGAAATATATGCTGCAAGAATTTGAAATCATGAAGCAAGAGGGTTTTAGTTAAAATAATTATCTATATCTGTTAAAATAATTATCTATCTGTTTTTCTGCATGTGAATTGCAGAAAAACAGACCATTATTAAAGTATTGATTTTTATTATGAAAATTAATGGAAAATAAATTATTATTATTCCTATTGCATTTTATTTTTCATTGGAATGCCACAACCATATTAAATATATTAAACAGACAGGGAGAAAGTGAAGTATTTTAGCTTGAATCGAAAAATTTAAAAAGAATATTTTCTTGTAACTTGAAATAAATTGCCTTTTAATAGGAAATATTTCTCTGTTTTTTTTCTGCATTAATCTTACCTCTCGACATCACAATAAAATCCAATAACCACGAAGTATTATAACAATAACCACGAAGTAAATTTTATTTGGTTGTCTATTCAGTTTTCTTTCTTCAGATGAAAGTCGCAGCAGCGAACTTTAAAAATGCAGATTCTAGATCTTCTGCATTTCATCCAAATTTTCTGCATAAAAAGAAATAGAAACTAATAGAAAGGACTACATCAAATCAGACAGAAAGTGCATTTTATTTCAATTGAAAACTAATTCATCAACAAAGAGTTTTTCATTTTAATAAATGAGATGTTCCCAGATAGCAAAGAAGGTTGCGGAAAGGTTGCCATTTCACTTTCCATAGGCTGTCTGCGAAAGCATTTCCGCGGAAACCGTTTCGAAAACCATTGCCGCAAGGTTTACATAGGAAAGCTTTTCATGAGCTACCTCACGGACAAGGTTTGAACGACTAGTCCGCGAAAGCATTTCCGTGCAAACCGTTTCGGAAACCATTCCCGCAAGATTGACGTAGATAAGCTTTTTATGAACCACCTGTCCCATTGTGTGCAACCCCGTCCGGGATAATATTTATTGCGTTTGCCTTCCAACTCTAGGAACGCGGGTTCGATCCCCGGCTCGGAGGAATTTGAAGATTGTAGGAGTAAGACTTTGAAAAGGGGGCTGCTCTCTGTAGGAATACGGCTTCGGAAGGGCAGAAAAATGCAGCCAGTATCCATAAAAAACTTCGAATATTAACATTTTACCGACCGGCCGTCGATTAATCGACGTTTTGTTCTCAGCGCTTACCGACCGGCCGTCGATTAATCGACGTTTTGTTCTCATCGTATACCGACCGGCCGTAGATTATTCAGCGTTTGCTCCCCAGCGCTTACCGACCGGTCGTCGATTAATCGACTTTTGACCGATCTGTGGTGACTACGTTTTCCACCAATTCAGCATGCCCTGAAAAAAATTCAGCTGTCGTTTTCTCGGGCGGTGAAAGGGCATAGTATGTTCGAACCGCTACCGGTCGGTAAAGTGTTAAGAATAAATATATTGTTACAGCTCACGATGCTACAGAACAATATTGAAAGTTTTTGGGAAATTATAAATATCGAGGACATAAATTAACTTTGAATTATACTTGAAGAGTTAAAATTCAGATAAGTTATACAAATATACCAGGCAGAAGGCATGAGATTTGAAACATGTGTCGCTAAGAATGTCTTCTTTTATAACGAGAAACAGGGTTGCCGGATCAAAATAGCAAAATAAGGCCAAACCTTCTTAAAAATAAGGCCAAATTTGACAAATGGACTGAAAACCTCATTTGCTATTAGAAAAAAGGCTGTCCTTCGTGAAAACGAATCCCACTTGATAGGCATATGTTCAATGACCTATCATTAAACTAAAATTTAAGTGAAAGAAATTTCAGACATCCTTGTTCTATTCAGGAGCTATTGCGTTTGACAGCTCATTATATATAATTTCAAATGTTTAATATCAACAATTAATTAAAACACATTAGAATATATAATTAAAAATTGTTCTAAGAGTCATTAAAGAAAATAAAGCCAAAAAAGGCCAAAAATAAATTTAAGGCCAAATGAAAATTCCTAAGGCCAAGGCCTTTGAAAAGAGGCCAAATTTCCATAATTTGGCCATAAAAGGGCCAATATGGCAACCCTGACGAGAAAGCTGCTTACAGAAAAATTCTTTTCCTTTGGGGAATAACGCTATAATGAAATGGTCACAAAAGGGGAAAAATGCAATACTTAAAACTTTTTCTTTCTTTTTGAACGTCGTGATCTAATTGAATGTGTTACCACGACACCGACGATATGCAGTTTTAAAATATATGTTAATTTAAATTTGTTTCGCTCATTTTTATTATTTTCCCTCTGATGTTCTTCTATTGAAAACAAATGCAATCATGGTTAAAGCTGTACAAAACTGAATATTCGGCAAAAGAGGTTTCAAATGACATATTTTTCAATGGAAAATGTTAGAAACCTAATGTTGATTAATCACAAAATGAGCATAAAAATAGTTTTTAATATCTACTAAACTTAGTTATTTCTCAATTTAATTTGAATCATTAAAAGAAATGTATGAATTATCGCAGAATATTACCATGATTACTATTTTTAATTCAAGGATGAAAACAGCATTATAATACTAAATGGAACTTACAAATTTAACTTACAAATAAAAATCGTACAGGCAGTGGCGGCTCGTCCATTGGGGCCGCAGAGTTACATCACTTCCTGAATTTTTTTTAAACTTGTATTTTCGTTTTTAATCTTACTCGCTTACTTTTTCACTCTGAGAGTTCCATGACTTACGAAATGCAAAAAGTAGTAAAAAATTGAAAAGAAGGCGGAATGTGAATCAACAAGTAAAAGAGGAGCAGGTCTGAGTTGCAAAGTACTCTGCCCACCCCCAAAAAAATTCGTTCACTGCGCAGAAAATCCGGAGAGAAAAAGCAACTCTTTCTACCTTTAACTTAGACGGGCTATGGGCCCCCGGGCAGGCAGCTCTCGCTGGCACGGAGCCAACTGAACGAGAAAAGATGCTCTTTTTCATTTCTTTTTCTTTTTTCTCCTCATTCTTTCTCTCGATAGAAGGCTAGTTTTCTTTTGAAGAAGATATTCATTTTTGGAAGAGTGTTAACGAGTGAAGTGTTAAGGAGGGAAATGTGTATGAGGATATCTGTTTTTTTTCGTCATCTGAATCGTCACATCAACATTCACTTAACTGAATGTTAGTAAAACTAGTAGTAAATATCATATACGCTGATTATATAAGTTATTTGAAATGCGGGAAATTTCATATCTGGTTTTGGAATTTAAAAAATTGCCCTACTGAAAGTTAAAGTAGCTTCTTAAAAGAGTATTCTCTTGATAAATACTATCTTCAAACCGTCCTCGTTTCTGAGTTCACGAGCCGCCACTGCGCATAGGATGAATAGTGTCCATATATTTGGAAACACATATAAGTTAAAAAATGCATTCAAAATTATTTTATCAATTGCATGAGCAGATTCTACTGTTATCGGCTTTAGAAATGCGTGTTCCTATCCAAAAGAAAGGACACTTTTTAATTTTGGCAAATAATACAGGGTGTTCATTAATTATTGTCGGGGTTTCCGTACCTCATAACTTTCGAATAAAAAATATTACGCAAAAACCGATTACGTATTCGTAAATTACAACTCAAAGAATTTCATTAATGATATTGAAAAGATTAATGAATTTGCACATGGCTGCCCTTCGTGGCTCGTAACACATCGAGACGAAATTCGATTTCCCTCCAAGTGTTCTCCAGCATTTGTGGGGTAACATTTTGGATCGCAGTAACAATTCTGCGCTTCAGTTCATCAAGGGAGGGCACAGGGGTCTTGTACACAATGTTCTTGACAAACCCCCAAACGAAATTTAGTTTCGAAAAACCATAATACACACATTGCTTTTTCTTGCACGGTCGCCATTTTTATTTATGACGTCATAATTACCCAGACTGCAAATGCGCTAAGATCGCATTGTTGCCACGTAAAATTGTTTGGGTTGTAATTTACGAATACGTATTCGGTTTTTGCGTAATAATTTTTATTCGAAAGTTATGAGGTACGGAAACCCCGACAATAATTAATGAACACCCTGTATAATAAACCCAAAAGGGTTTTCTTGTACTTTTCAACTGAAATTTCAACTTATTAATAGTATTAAATGAAATGTAAAGTTTTATTCAAATTAATTATGCATTTTCCCTGATTTTTTTTATTTTACTTTTCTGCTTATTAGCTTATTCTTCTGGAATATTACGAAATTTTGGAAAATTCACGTAGATTCGCACGTTAAGAATTGTTATAAAATTTCAAACAAACTCTACATGTTAAGACTTAATAAATTTATAGTAAGAAATGAAATTAACACCTATGTAATATATAAAGTACTATACTAAACTAAAGAAAATAATAAATTTATAGTAAAAATATTCATGAAATTAACATCTATTGTAATATATAAAGAACATATACAAAACTAAAGAAAATGATTTCAAATAAGATAGTAACAATAGCTAAGGCAAAATAAGGAAAAATCAAATAATGGATATGCTATGTTAAAGTTACGTTAGGTGATGGGAGCGAGAGTATTGACATGCGTAAAACTAAGAAAATTCTTTTTGACAATCTGATTTTTATTAATTGTCTTGCTCCAAAGCGATTTAACGTTGTACTGGCAAATGGATAAAGAATTGGACTTCATTTCGTGAATTACTGAATCCCAAAACCAAATACGATCTGCGAAAAGGTAAAATTTTATCTGAATAATGAAATATTAATAAAACACAAAAAGTGACACAAGTGAAAAAGATAAAGAAGTTTAAAATACATATGTTTTACGTAACAATAATTTCAAAACTATTTTAGAAGATATTGTTATTTTACAGTGTGTTCAGTATTCACCCAAAGAAAGTTTATATCTTAAATCAAAATGAAAGGAATTGGATTTCGAATCTGCGTTTATTTAATTTTGCTTCGATAAACAACCTATCAAAGATTCGAAGAACCTATAAAAAATGAATATATATATGCATATATATAACTTCACAAACTGATGTCCATGGTTGCGGCTTTCACTTGATTTTAAATCTGTTTCACTTTATCGAAAAAGATATCTTGTCGTTGATTGAATTTCTGGATAGAGTGACAGTTTTGCTTTACTTTCAGATTTTTTCAGGGTGTGACGGTTGCTGTCTGGAGAGTACACTAGAATAAAATTCCTAAAAGAACTGGCTAATTCAAATAGAATTTGACGCATATCTTTCATCAGATTTTTATTTATTTCTGTCAAAGTGATATGTCGAAAGAGAAGGTGTTATAGAGAAACCTTTCGACATGAGAAATGCAGTAGGCTTCGTGAAAGTGTGTCAAAGAGTTTTGTCAGTGCTTTTATATTTGTTTTCCAAATTATTGTACGTCTAAAACTGTAAAAATATATATTTAATTTTTAT
>BGPR01004437.1:73011-86629 GCA_013235015.1 Araneus ventricosus | reverse complement strand
ATATTATATTATATTATATATAATATATCAAGTTATTAATTTATGTGCTTTTATATATCAATTTATCATGTAAACAATTCATCAAGTAAACAACATAACAAAAACATTTAAGTTGCTAGTTAATATCAAAAAGAAAATTGCAATATTAAAAATTCTATACAATGTTCTAAAGGAATTTGATATATTTCCTATTTTTATTAGTGTACGTATAATATAAGAGTTTGCGGGGTTTTTTTTAACATTTTATCAAAATACATAACGATTATGCTGTGAACCTGAGCGTTTTTCGAAGGAAGAAAATGTAGAGAATACCTACTTTCTTAAAAATCTCCAAGCATATTTTTTATGTCTATGAAAACGGGTAAATAATTAAATAAATGTTACTAAAACGAATCTGGGTGGCTAAGTATTTTTCAGAAAAGAAACGTCTTATATAATTCATACAAAGATACAAAATTTTTATATTTAATAATTCACAATATTTTGTCAGAATATTTGAAGAGTATATTAAAAGATTTGCTTATTTTTTCTCTCTGAATATTAATCGCAATTGATGGTCTAAATTATATACAGTTTTTAACGTGATACATCAAATTTCCTGGAATTTATTTTCTTCCTTTGAAGCCGTCCTTTATCGTTTTTGTATTTCCTCCAAAGTGCTTAGCACGAATCATTTCAGTATTTTAAACTGTGCACGGTCCAGTAATGCTCTTTAACTAGCAGCGATTTGTCAATACTCTCTACAAACCCGTGAGCATGTTCATTGAAGCATGATGCCATTTTTATCCTTCACCAAGACCCCAGTCTGATGACTCCGATCCGCTAGAGGTTCAATACCAAGGAGCTTTTTCAGTCCCCCTACAAGTTTTTAAAAGCAGTGAACTTTTGGGGCCTGTCTTAAAACTATTTCTGCTTCACGAGCTGTTCTTTTCACATGTTAATAGCTCATTTTTCTTTACTTTTATAGTTCTCACATGTATTTCGTCCATGTTTAAACTCTGTCTGTAACCTTTTTTTTTTTTGTTCAATGATGTTTCTATGCACACCAATCCAAACCGCAAATCGGAGATTTTTATCTTTGGAGTCAGGGGTGTATCGCAGTGTAAAGTATTTCTCTAGATATTTAACAAACAGTTGAATGAAAGCCTCTAATTTTCCACTACAATATGGATACTTTTGAATTTTTTAAAAAACGTATCCAAGAAAAAGACCCTATTATGCAATTTGTGTGATATACCTTCTGGTTTCTTTGCCAATTTGGGGACTTCTCTTTTCATTGTTAACAGTATACATTATCAATTTCAACATGGAACAGTATTGGTCCTGTGATGGGCCTGTTGCATGCTAAATCATATGTAAGGGGCCAGGCGTCCTCCCTCTGGTCTGGTGCGGAAGCTTGGAAAGGATGATGCCAATTCAGATATCGTCCTCGTAATCATTACGAGGTCCGTCCCAATTTAGCCCTCGTGTTGCTTCAAAACGATAAGTTAATATAATTAAAGGTACTTACGCATTAACGCCACCGAAGCTACAGATTTGGCGGTTTTTAAGTGCCGCCAAATTTGCCGGTTTTTGTACTTACGTATTAACGCCAATTTGGAGGTTTTTGTACTTACTTATTAACGCCAATTTGGCGGTTTTTAAGTGGCGCCAATTTGGCGATTTTTGTACTTACGTATTAACGCCAATTTGGCGGTTTTTGTACTTACTTATTAACGCCAATTTGGCGGTTTTTAAGTGCCGCCAATTTGGCGGTTTTTGTACTTACGTATTAACGCCAATTTGGCGGTTTTTGTACTTACGTATTAACGCCAATTTGGCGGTTTTTAAGTGCCGCCAATTTGCCGGTTTTTGTACTTACGTATTAACGTCAATTTGGCGGTTTTTAAGTGCCGCCAATTTGGCGGTTTTTGTAAACAAGATTGCTCTTTATTGGCGCATTACCGCCAATCTGTAGCCTCGGTGGCGTTAATACGTAAGTACTAATTAAACTAAACCAAGAGCTAGTTTATTCATGTGTGAGGTTTTAGTACTTCTCCAGACACCGCACAAAATATTCAATTGATACAATATCCACAACAATCTCGATTATTTTTAAAAGCTGTAATTTTTCCTTTGTGCAAGAATATGAAGAATGAATTCAGGAATTAACTCATTTGTGTAATATACAGGAAGAACTTGGAAATAAATATGAGGTTTTTAAGAGCATTACACGTATTTTTTGTTGTTGTTGAATTAACTCTATTAATTTTATTTTTCGAAGCGTCATAATAATATTTTATTTTTTATTAGATTAAGAAAGAGAGGAAAGGTATTCCTGTAAACATTTGGCTGTTTTAAATAATATTATTTTTTCGTGAAATTGTTCATTGAATTATATTAAAACATTTTTTCTGACAATATATCTAATTTTTCATCCATTCTTATGGAGTCAGTGAAAATTAACGGTCACTAAGTTCACTAACATGCACTGAGTCTTTATGAATGCAATTATCATGCGTTCTCTTGCTTCCACAATTTTAAATTTGACGAGATAGCTGTTATGTTAGTGTCATTAGAATAAGTTACCCGGCTTGATGCATCAAATGATAGAATAAAAACCAAGCTTTGAAAAATTATAACATATGTTTATGAAGCCTGTTAAATATTAAAGAAGAAAACTAGCTTAGAATTGATGAACAAAACCTGAAATTTCATTAAATATAGGATCAACTATTATGTAGTAATCTCATAAATTTTAATTAAAAACGTATTAATTCAAAGCCAGTTTTACTTACAGATGAAACGAATTTTGAATTACAGCAATTTTTAGAAGATCTTATTCGCGATTCATCTAGGGAATTTAAAAGGAGTATCAATAAGAAAAAACTATCAGTAAAATAAATAATTCATGAGAGAAAAATATTTCTTATTCGCCATACAAACTACTGAAGATTTTGGAAAATTCAGATAACAGAAGAAAGCAAAAGACCAAAATAATTTTAAAACCTACGAAATATCTTGAGGTAAAATTATTCGGCAGTTGCTTTTCTATTAACTAAATTTTACTATTAAGGCTCTGAGTGAATTTCTGAAATTTATTTAGTGAAAGAATAGCAGCAATGCTCGACGATTTATTTGAAAAGCAAGCATTCCAATTGCTTTTCCTTAGTAATTGCGGAAATTTAACATTAAAATATTTTACTTGCAGATGAAAAGAATTTCAAATTGAAGCAGACGATAGTATTCAGGACTCGTCTAAAGGATTTGAAAGGAGTATAGAAACTAGGAATTTAAGAGGAAGAAAAGAAATGCCAATAAACGAACTTTCGAAAATGTATTATTCCTTTTATTCGACTATGCATTGTTTCATATTATTTATTTTAATTATATTAAATTTATAATCACAATGAAACGAAAGGCTTTAACAGAAAAGGAAATAGCGTTGAAAATGACTTTGCTACAATTTGATGGTTGGAATTTGATTTCACGCACTAAAGATTGCTCTTTACTTTATTCTCTATCTCTATGAAAATGATTGGACATTTTAAATATGCAAGTATAAATTTGTAAAGCTTTTCAAATGAGTATATAATGATAAAAATTTATTAATAGAAAAATATTAAATAGATTAAATCTTCATCATATTTACAGTTCAGTTTATTAATATTATCGCAGAAAAGATTTAATTATAAAAATTGAATAATTCTATTAGAAAATAAACTGAAGAGTACAAAGTAACCGGCAGAATTTCCGTTTCAAAATAAAATTATATTTATCTATATATAGTTAGTATTTAAAAATGAAAGAAGAAGTTCCATTTAGACTAAACTTCAGTATAAAATTGCCTTTCCTTTTAAAATCAAAATTGAAAAAGGTTTTGACAGAATATTCGATATTGAAAAATTGATGTTAGTTTAAGTCAGAACACAAAATATGCCTTTATAGAAATAATTCCCGCCTTTCCCGCAGAACCAGCTTTTCATTTTCTCTTCAATAAAAGGGATGATTTTAGAAAACAACAGATGTTCTCCGACAGACTTTCAAGCTAAAAAAATGATGATCTATGACATTAATTAAATATGCGATCAATCTTTATACTCATCTAAAAGTTAAGTTTTAAAAAAAGTTAAAATATGTAGAATATGCAGTAGAATATAGTGAAAGGAAGCGACTAATATACCAAAAGAACAGGCAACTTTAGAAGATCTGTATCTTATAATTCTATTTCGAAAAGTTTCTTAGAAACTTCTGTTCACAGGAGTTTGAAGATGATCTTCAGTGAATGATGTTGATCATTGTTGATGTCCATGAATTTAGATTAAGTTAAGCTAAAATTGGCTAATATTATTATAAAGTGAATCTCTTTTATTCTCAAATTTAAGAAATTATTTAAATATAGGTTTATTGAGCTTGCTCTAAAAACTTCAGTGGCAACTACATGCATACAGAAAAAAAAATGTTTAAATTATACAAAACAATTAATAGAAATAAATTTGAATAAGATTATAAAATAAGCTAGGAAACACGTAATATTTCTTTAAAATATTACTTATTTAATCGCTTCCATTCTTGTTTTGTTAAAATGCGACTTCACATGTTAAAAAATATTTTTAAAAAAATGTTAATTCTGAATTTTAGTGTAAAGAAAGTGAACTCATTAAAAAATCCCAAAAAGAATGAAGGAGATCTTATTTCTTTGAACATTAAGTTGTTGTTTCGTTGTGTTTCTGAATACGTGCTGTCCCCAGTCGTGTGTCTAATTTATTTAATCGGTTTTTTCGTCACCCATTTCATATAATACAAAGCCTTCAGACTTGTACTTGGAAATCTGTTTCCTACGTATGTTCGTTATGTGTATCATACAAAAACATGGTAAAATCGACAACAGAAGGCATTTCGGTCATATTTTGATACTGCAAAAATGTAGGCCTTAACTCTATCGATACGGGAACGTCCCAAACGTCTCTTCAAACAAAAGACGATGGCCGTCCGAACTTTCCAAATATTGCTGCGAAATTTCCACCCCTTTTCGGTAAGTGTGATTGATTTCTCACCCGTTGCGCGCACTTTCTTCGTTAGAGTGGCTCGCCCAGATGGGTTGGGGGAAAAGGAGGGTTTTCTTAGAATTCGGGCAGTGCCAGCTGTCATTGTTGTTTTTGTGGAGGGGAGGAGAATTTCCCTTATCTTTGAATGAGGAACTCGGACGTTCCCGTATTTTGAGGTAATTCTATTCCAATGGTCTTAGGAATCAGAGGGTTAAAGAAATCAGTCACGGTTTCGATGGTCAATTGTTTATTGTTGATTTAACCTCATGGCACATTTCTAAAATTATCAGACGAGTATGCTCAATACGGTAATAGTACAATGCGGCTCTAGCCAATTTCAATTTTGTTTTCAAACTGCTCTTAATTTATGAACACCAGACGGGCCTTAGTTTATTTATACTTAAGAATGTTTTGCTTTTCTATGAAGTATTTTATACCAAAAATCTAACGTATCACTCCATTTAGTCTGGAAAATGGAAAAAGTCTTAAAAGGACTGGTGTTGTCTTAAAACAGTAGGAGGCCAAATAGTGTGTTTAAAGATTTTTAGAAGATTCTAGATACTTAAAACTAAATGTTCTCAAACCAAAATTATAGACAAATAAAACGATAATAATTTATAAAAATCAGATGAATCAACAAGACATTTTATTACAGTAAGTTGATGTATTTGAAAGAAGGGTTTGAAAAAAAATGTGACAATCGCTTGGTTTCATTGACGCATCTATAATATAAAGCAGAAAATACATGTGTCTGTCACAACTCCTCCTAAACGGTGAGCGTTAGCGACATAAAATTTGCACATTACATTCTGGGATAAGGTCAACTGTGCTATTTTCAATTTTCAGAATTAATTAATTCTTCAGATATTTAATTAAATAACGAAAATTAGCCGCTGTTAAGCTTAATGTTTAAACGGTTTTTGCCAATAACTTCTGAAATATTTATTGAACGACAATTATTTTTGCACCATCTTAAAGAGCAAAGGATTATCTTTTTCATGATACTAATTTCATTGCGGTAAAGTGTTTTTTCTGATTGTTATTAACGTTTAAAAATATATTTTTATCGTAATTTCTAGCAAAAGATTTATTCTAATAGAATTAAATTCAAGCCAATTTACTGTTAAGGTCTATCTGTCGCAAGAACTCCCCCTAAACGGTAAATATTTTCAACATGAAATTTGCACATGTCATTCTGGAGGCCAATCCTAGATTAATTGCACTTTCTTTCTTTCAAAAAAATTATTTCCTAAGCTATATAATTAAATAACGAAAATGAAGCCCATTTTCGGCGTTTTAACTCAGTTTTTCGACAATAACTTCTGAAAAAGATATTGCTCGTAGATGATTTGCATCCATCTTAAAGAGCAGAAAATTATCTTTTTTAATAATTCAATTTAAATGTCATCCCTTTTTTCCTCAATTTAATAAACATTTCAAATTTATTCAATAAACAATTTGCCAGAATGCTTTCTATTATTGTAATTAAATTCAAACCAATTTATCGTTTTATCAAACCCTTCATTCCTGTATTTTTACCACTGTGAAAGATATGATAAAAAATATTGTTTTCTTTGAATATCAATAGGAAGCAGAATTTTTATTTTGTAGTATATACATCTTTCAGTATGTTTACACCACAACACAATGATGTTAATTATTCTCTTTCCGCGATGTTTCATTTCATTTTACAAATTTTTAAATGATCATAATGAGTGTGTAAAATCCTTCAGGGTTATTGAGCCCACTTTCTACCGGAGGGAGAGGAACAAAGGAGAAAATGAAAGATCACAATACGGGTTTTTCCTGTCAGTGACATAAGTATTAACGAGAAGATAATTGTAGTCCAGATAATGGTAATAAAATCCAAGATATGAAAGCGCTTATGTTGTCGCCTTAGCAATGATGGGGAGGAGAAAATGGAGTACAAAGTATTGCTAGAATCTTGCCAGGTTGTTCAAACTAAGGAGAGAAAAAGAAAATGGGATTAAACTGCTGGTCGAGAGGAAAGTCGAGTCATAGAGAACGGCAGTGGATTAATGAAAATCAACGAAAGACGCTGCTGCGAAAAACTCTTTTATTAAGTTGAAAGTGTCATAAGTACTTAGACTTAAAAATATTTTTATCCCGAGCGACCCCGGATATATAAGCTATTAATATATATATATGCTGAAATATTTCATATTTTTCTGAAAGCCGAGATCTGAATAGTACTGGATCAGAAATCTTGAATTCCCAGAGTCAAGTAATGAATCATAATAAGTATTATTATTTATATCAGATTTGTCAAATTCTTAAAAAGTTAAAATTTTGGTAAAGACAAAAATAGTAATACCACGAAATGATATTTTAATTCAGCGGCAAAGTTCCTGAGTTTGAAAATCAACTTCTTGATTCACTTTCGAAGAGAGTAATGCAATCTATATTTTATGAACAGAAGAGATGTGATTGCTCTCACTTGTGGGAGCCTCAGAACAAACCTCAAGTTTTGACTGAGATCATTAATAACAGTCCAAACGGTTGAGGTCAGGCGAAACAGGCGGCAATTTATCAAGGGGGATGAGACTAGGATCATTGTTCTTGAGATATTGTTAAGTGACTTATGATACATGTGCTGGAAATAATTCCATCTGAAGATACAAGATTTCATTTAATGCAAAGTCTTGTTCAGTGGTTCAATATCAGGGTATCAAAAGGTTTCTTATTATCCCACAGCAGTAGATTTTAACATTTAGTAAACAAAATGAAGGATTACCGTTTTCTCCTTCGTTTTATATGTGGTTGCGAAATATAATTGTGCAATTCCTGGTTTCCTGATGGATTTTTGATAAGGATATGCCTTTAATTTGTTTATATTAATATCTTTCTCATACAGACTTTCTCGTACGAAGCATTTTTACTTTGCTTTCATGCATTTTATACAGATAACCGAGCCTTTCTCTTCATCTTCTATCTTGGAGCGATAGCCATAATGAGAAATTTTATGCGAATCTAATATATTTCCATAATTTTTTATTTATAATTTTCAGGTAAAATTTTTTGGAAAGTTTGGCTTTTCCGGTTGTACAGAATAACTTTTGAAATTAAGATTTATAAGATTTTAAATTATCTTTAACTGGAAATGCATGATAATCATCATGACTACTATGTGTACTATTGTAATAAATTAAATGAAGGGTCCAGGGAGAAAACGATGAGGTTCCAATTTTTAAATTCTGCTGGATATGAGAAAAAAGTCTCTAGTCTCACAAACACGTAGCTAAAATGTTCACCATTATTTTTATTTTAATTGAGCTTTGATACAATGTACCAAATCCTGATATGTCAAAAATTTATATGAAAAACAACTGTGGCATATTTATATCTCTACTAACAAAAAAGAGAATGTGGGTGCGTCTGTTTGTGTTTCCGCTCTGCTGTGCAGGCCGCTGGAACTAGAGATACAAAATTTGGCATAAACGCACTTTGGACTGGTTTTTTTTAGAATTTTGACTAATTAAAAATTAAGCGAAATTTTGGCATTTTTCCTTAAAAGTTTAGAATATTATACCACAAAAAATTATTTTTTCCGACATATAAAAACTCAAAAAATTATTTGTTTTATGATTATTATTTTTGTATAATTTTGAATTTAAATAAACGGAATAATAAAAAATAAAAGCGTTTTTAGCTATATTTTACAACAATATTTTTATTTTTGTAGTGAAATTTATATTGTTTTCATTGTTAATTCAAATATTTCATCCTGGGTTTTGGCCCAATGTATATAGCCAAGGTATAAAGATTTGGATTTTTTTCGCACATTGAGTAAGTTTCTTTCTAAAGCATGTATTTAATAAAACTTTTGATTTTTTTTCATTTTATGGTAATAACAGAAGATTTAAGATTTAACTTTAGAAGTAAGCAGTGATAACATTTTTTTAAAGTTTAGTAAGCATTTAAAGCATTATTACTCTTTTCTGTGAAATAATTGCTTGAATAAAAAATATATTATCGATCTTTTAGCTTGAAGTTTAACTTTATTTTTGTAGAGAGATGAATTTTTTTCAAATCATTTTACAAAAATTCTCTAAGATATTACAAAAGTTATGAAACATACATGTTGTCCATCTTATGAACTTTTTCTTTAAAACAAACCTTCCTTGGTTCTTCAACCTGGTGGCGGAATCCCCTTTTAAATTAATAAAGGGGATTAATTAAAAATTACTACGTGCTCTCAGGGACCCCTGGTCTTCCCTGTGACCGTGCGGCGGCGCATAATCGTCTCCCCCCAGTTTTCCAATATTTGAAAAAAATAATTCTGATGGAATTTTATCGTTTCTCGCGATTCCCAATAGATATCTTTAATCTCGATTCACTGAGCTAACAGATGGCGCTGAAGCTTCAAAATCAGAAGAAAAAAAACTAGAATTTCATCGCCTTCGCCTTGGACACTTCAAATGTAAATCATTTAAACAAAAACTTATAGATATGATTAAACAAATGTTATCTCGTTTATATTCTTCTCTTAATTAGGTATTAAGCTTAATAAGGAGAGGAAAATTCCTAAAAACCTTGGGACAGATTTTATGACCTACTGTGTTATGTGTATGACCTAGTATTTTATGTGTGTGAACAAAGATATCACAGTACATTTTAGTTCATATACAAATTTCAAAAATACACCTATATTAGTGTGCTAAAAAGTAGATTTCTTTTATCTTAATTATTTTCAGTATATTAGTCTTTAGTTTACAGTTCAATATTATAGACATTATCAAATCCTTAAATAATATTTTCTCAAATCTGCTATCAGGAGCACTATCTATACGGAATAAAAATTTAATTAAATTCATCAATTGATTAATAATTATGTTCTGAAATTATTAAAATATAGTTCTGTCATCCAGAACAAATAAGCGTGCAAAATTTCAGAACTCTAAAACATAAAAAAGTTACTTGAAAATTGATTTCAAACTTATACCTTTACAAATGTGCAACCAGTCAAACTAAACATGAATTTATAATAGTCATACAAAGTAGATCTTTATTAATAATGACCAGACTAATCGTTTCCATCAAAGAATGTCGGTGTGTACTGAAAAGGTGGGAATTTTAAATGTCATTGTCAGAAATTATAGAAAATAAAAATGCGATAATCATCAAGCAACGAATTAAAATGATAGAAACTGCATTCTGCAGTGGAATACTGAAAACAAACCCAGATAGCACGTAAGTTTGAAGCAAGTTTGATTTTGACTTGATATTACCTTGTCATAGCAAATTTGACTCGTCAAACTTGAAGCGAACTTGTAGCAAATTCGCCGTGACAAATAGCGCCACCTCCTTTGCAATGCAAATTTGCAAAACGAGCTTGATGCAAAGATAGCACAAAAAGATAATTATCTTTGTCTCTGTTTAAAAAGAAAATCCGATTTTTAATAGGATCTCCGAGACCGTCCTTCTTTTTATTAATTCAATAAATCAATGATAATTTGTAAAAAAACTAACTTTTTTATGAAAAAAAATTGAAACATTTCCCATCTTTTTACTAAAAGTTTTCACTTTAAAGAAAACTATATCCCCTTTTTCTTAATGTTGAAATTTTAACATTTATAAACAAAATTAAATCGAAAAAACAGTCAATGTTTGTTGAAAAATAATAACTTATGCATTTTGTCCCATTTTAAAGTAATTACTTTTGAACTCTAATTTCATAATTTATTCTACTAGCAAAACGTAGATATTAGCGAAAATCGTTCTCTCTTTGACTTCAAATCATATTCTCAACTCAAAAAATTAATGAAATCAAGAAAATAGTTTAAAATAAATCGTATACGAATCGAATCGAACGATGTATTAGAGAAATCTATCACCTCCTCGCAGAGTTTAACTGGCCGAACGGTTAGCGCGTTTGCTTCGGAACCGTAAATCGTGAATTCTATCCCGGGTTGTGTTCGTACTCTGTTTTTGCTAGAGTTTGCAATGCAAGCTTGCTGCAAGTTCGTCCCATGGTGACTTCGAAGCTTGCGTTAACTTGTTGCAAACTTGTTTCACACTTGCACTCTTGTCGTGTCAAATTTGCTGTAAGCTTGCAGATTTGCAGTGCAAGTCTGCTGCAAATTTGCTGCAAACTAAAATTGCTATCTGGGAATAAATAGGGATAAACTGAATAATTATTGTGGAGACAAAATAAATCAACAAATTCATGAGTGCACTGATGCAACTTCAAATCTAAACACAAATTGCTGAAAGGATATTAATGACAGTTGCAAGTACCTACCGAATCAACAAAAGTTTTAATTTGAAGCTCATGCTAAGACTGAAAGGTTATTTTTCTAAAAATTCAAATTAATTCATACAGTGATTTCATAATTCCATTTAGTTCCTTTGTATATGTTTGCATTTGACAAAGATAATTACACCTTGATTGAAAATGTTTAAACACTTGTTTAATCAGTCATTCATAAG
This sequence comes from Araneus ventricosus, assembly GCA_013235015.1. Taxonomy (NCBI): domain Eukaryota; kingdom Metazoa; phylum Arthropoda; class Arachnida; order Araneae; family Araneidae; genus Araneus; species Araneus ventricosus. Next base: position 75,152 of record BGPR01004437.1, on the reverse strand, counting down.
GTGATCGAATACGTTGTAATATCCTGGAAACAAAACTTTGGCTTTTAACCTTATGATTCCTAAGGCCATTAAAATAAAGGTACCTCAAAATATGTTAACGTCCGATATCCTCTATCAGAGATAAGGGAAATTCGCTTTCCCCCACAAAAACCGCAACGACAGCTGGCATTGTCCGAATTGTAAGAAAACTCCCCTCTTTCCCAAAAACATCTGGGCAAGCCACTCTAACGAAGAAAGCACGCGCCGCGGTTGTAAAATCAATCACACTTAAGGAAAGGGGGTGAAAATTTCAGGGTAGCATTCGGACGTTTCGGACGGCTATCGTCGTTTGCTTGAAGGGACGTATGGTACGATCCCGCATCGACAGAGTTAAATACCACAAGACATTTATTCACAGACACAAAACAAGATAAATTAACATAAAAAAATTTAGGAAAATAAAACATATCCGGAGTTTATCATAATTAAATCAAGCAAAATCGGCTCAAAATCAGTCCTTTACAAAAAACAATTCTGCCGTCACGATAACAAGCCATTCTTTTTTCCCCCTCTCTCCCCTCAAAACAATCCCGTCATTCCCGAGTGCCCGATTGACGTTCGTACAACGCCATCTATAGAACCATTGTGTTGGTACAACGCCATGGCTAAACAAATTCTGAGCAACTGCTTCCAATTTCAGTTAATTCGAAGATCTTCAAAATCAAAAATATAATTCAAACCATGTTTATTCATTTTCTCTCTTACAGGAATTTTGAACTTCAATATTTAGAATTTCATATTTATTAAACAAATAATATAATTATATAATTCAATGCCGTTCCTTTAAAGAGTTATCATTTATATGAAAAGTCATGAAATGTTATCAATTGTAGGCTGAAAGTGCTTACTTTTAGCCTACATAGATTACTATTCCTCAAAATAAGTGAACGAAAATTTAAAAAAAATGAGTTGAAGTATTTTAGCAGTTCTAATGCACATCTATCAAATTAAAAATCTAACCTTTGAGATCTAAGTACGTCCCAAGCTTCAATGCATTGTTGACAGATATATCCTCGTTCTAATAAGGTTCAGTAGAGATGAGAGATTAGCACGCATACAAATGTGTTGAAGCTGGAAATCGATGATTTGACTTCCCTGTAATGACAAATCTCTCCTTTACTAGGAGCTGAATGCTTATCCGGACAAAGATGATGATTCATGGATCTAGAGTGACTACATCCTCCGAGCTTCAATAGTTGAGTTTCGAGTACATATTCCGCTTGCTTATGAACTTAATTGCTAGGATTAAATTAGTCTATTGCGGCAATTTTCAATCAATTTCAGAATTTCCACTGCTTATTTTTGTTGGTCCTTCCTGAATATGTTCTTAAATTTTCAGAAATTAAACTGATATTAGATGTATTTAATTTTTATTCTTTTTTAGATATTCATTTATTGTTCATAATTCGAAATATTATTTACTCATAATTGTAATTGTTATTGTTCATATTTCTACTTTTTTGTTTTCACTATTTGATATATTCTATGTAACAATTTATAATTCTAATGATAATATGAAATCATTCTTTTAATGAAGTTTTATAAATCTATGTAATTAAATATATAAATTAAGCTCTTTAATTAGGTGCATGATTTCAATATTTTGATTGATTAATTATGTTTTCTAGTTCAAATAACAAATGGCAATAACTTTACTATAAATTTCATTTTTGAAATTTTTTTATTTCCCACTGTTAGATTGCAAAAAATGCAACTACATCATTTTTCGACTTTACCAGTACTTTAAATAATTTAAATCTTCGTCACCAAAGTTTCTTTCGTATCTTGTGGCATCTTTGGCAACTTTTAAATTTCAACGGTAATTTTTACAGTTTATTAAATACCTTAATTTTTTCATAATTATTTTTCTAGTAATCAACTTAATTATTAATTGCTTTAACCTTTTATGTTATTTCCTTTAATGTTTCAAGGTTTATTAAATTATAAATTATTTTTTGCAACGGAACTATTTGCTCGCCATTTTGGACAGCGAAGGTTTTTGTGAGTTAACAGTATAGCGTCACCTGGCTGCAAATATTCCTTTGTCTTTTGGTTTGAAGTTTCTGATCTGAGTGCTCGCAGCCTAGAGGTTCGAGACCGTT
>BGPR01004437.1:45513-56964 GCA_013235015.1 Araneus ventricosus | reverse complement strand
TCAGCATGTCAGAAAGTGAATAAAAAGCCGATTGCAAAATTTCAGCATGTCAGAAAGTGAATAAAAAGCCGATTGCAAAATTTCGTGCTTACAAACATAAAATAAGTCAGGTTGAATAAAAGCGTGTTAAAAAGATAAAAAAATAGTTTCTGGAAGTAAATAAATTATTAAAGCTAAAATGCACATTATGCGGAACGCATAAAGAAATAAAAGCCAGACGTTCCCTGTGACATAATGTTGAAGATTTCGAAACTATTTCTGAAAATATACACTGTAAAATATTATACAGCGAGTTTACTATTCAACCATAGAAAGCTTGAATCTTCAAACAAAATGTAAGAAATGTGATTTGAAATCTGTGTACTCTTAATTTTGCCTTTACAAACAAAATATCAAAGAACAAGATAGCTGAATATAGTTTCACATATTCCTTCCAGCAACCAGAAGAAATATTTTTATCACACTTCAAAAAATTGCTATCCATGGTTTTGATTTCCGCTTCATTTCAAATCGGTTTCACTTTATCGCAAATACATCTCGTCGTTGATTGAATTTTGAATTGCTTGTCAGTCTCGCTTTACTTTCGAATTTTGAATGCTGTCTGAAGCTACAATACTAAACGCATGAAATATCAAAAACTATGAGTAAATCTTCCTGCGTAGACTGAAATCCAAAGGAGCTTGGATGAAGGAACGTGTTAAGATGTATCTTTCTATACTTCTTTTATTCGGCGTTGTACTTCTATCAAAATACATCGTGGAAAAATCGGTAGAAAGAAGTAATCTATTTCAAATAAGGAGATCGCTTAATACATGACATAAGCGCTTACCGAAGAATGATTTCTATATTTCTTTGTTTGATTGCGAAGTTATTGGGCAAAAATCGTTAATTCTATATGGTAACTAAATATTGACGTTTTTTTTAAATACAATATAGCTTTTCTTGTTTGTGTAAATAATTATACTAAAACACTTGATTCATCACTACGATCAGTTACAGCATATTCACTTAGTAAAAGTATTTATCAGTATAAGGTTTCTAATGTTTCACGCGGAAAATTATATTGGCTGCTATTGATATATGAGTGAGATAAGTAAATAGCGTTTGCGTTTTAATCTAAACATACGTTTTAAATTTTGGTTATGGCTAACATGTATATGGATAGGATCGTGTCTAAATCTACAAATAAACTTTTATTCTTGTTATTCTTAAATATTTTTATTCTAATCCGTTGCTGCCAATTTCACATCAATTCTACGTCTTTTGTTTCTGCTGGTAACCCTCGGATCATTTCTAAAGTTCAGTTTTCACTTACTGTAAGAATTTATCAGTACACGTTTTCTAATATTTCATGCGAAAAATTATATTGTCTACTATTGACATATGAGTGAGATAAATAAATAGCGTTTGCGTTTTAATCTAAACATACGTTTTAAATTTTGGATATGTCTAGAATGTATATGGTTAAGATCATTTCTAAATGTACAAATAAATTTTTGTTATTCTTAAATATTTTTATTCTAATACGTAGCTGCCAATTTCGCATCAATTCTACGTCTTCTGTTTCTGGTGGTAACTGTTGGATCATGTCTAAAGTTCTGTTTTTTGCATAAAAATCATATATAAGGGACTATGATTTCTGTAAAAATTAAAAACTTGGGTATGAAAAACACTAGAAAAATTTGGAAAAAAACCCCAAAGAAAAGTTTTGAAATTTTGCATAAGTTTGGATAAATGCAGGAAAATAAATTTGCATGCTTGAACCTGTGTTTTCTAATAACGCGTTCACCTCTAGTGTGTGTCCTATGCCCACGGTCTAAAGTCTGTAGTAGCAGCGTGTTACACCCGTGATTCGTCCTTGTGAAACCTACTTCGTAACATGAATTAGTTTAGGTAGCAATATCATGACTGCTTTACGTAACTTTTGTCAAATTGTAATGTAAAGAAGATGGTCAGGTGATTGTAATTTTTTACGGCGTTCAACTAACCTTGACCGATGTAAAGCTGACCACAATAACAGTGACTAACAGACAACGCGAAATATACAAAAACTGCTTATGAAAATCTTCATAATGTTCGCATGAGCTTAGTAACAAATTTCCGTTTTAATAGGAGAGTAAGTGCTTAATTCCTCCACCCTCGTCGTTATAAAAGTCATGTAAGGTACGTAAAAATATGCTTTTTATCATTTCTTTGAGGATTATTAGGATTAGGACAATTTTCTTGGTGTTAAAGGTAATTATTTCACAATATATTCATTGCCGAATTGCTTAAAATAAAAAAATAAATAAATGACAATCGAACGAATAATAGAAAAAATAATCGAAGCGTGATAATGTTTAACCTTCTGTCGAGCGCAGTACAAATGCTAATACGATAGGACGCAACTCATTTGTGGGATAAAAAGTTACATTTTTTCTTAGGCCTAAAGAAAAGTTTATCGGACTCAACTATTCGGTCATACAAAGCTGTATTTGTATTTCCTTGAAGTTTCAACTAACAAAATGTCCAGTAATTCAGGAGGGAGTTGACGCGTGATTTCCTGTAAGGTTCCTTAGCAATGACATCTGTTGTCGATGAGAGCTTGAAGTAATTCTATATTTTTGAAACTCTATATTGGAAATAGAGATTAATATTATTGAATTAGAGACTGGAACATATATATACGAATTTTTGCAGGTTTATAAAAAGAATAATAATGAGAGAAATTTGGGAAATAAAAAATACAAATATAATTGGGCGCAACTCGTCTACCGGATTAACTTGCGCCTCACACACATCAAAAGAGTGCTAGAGAAAACCCTAGTGTGAATGATAGGGAACAGAGAGTTACTAGAAGTCGCGTTGTCGGTAAAACCCGCAATTAGTCACAAATCACATGGGTGCTTCATCTCACAGCTTAGATGTGCCCGAAGGAAAGTTAAGACTAGATGCTCTTGCCTTGTTTCCATGTTACCAATTAACGTTACCATGGTAGTCAAAGCGAAGGTGTAAATTGTGGTTTGAAGTTAAAACACAAAGAAAGTGATTTATTTTTCTAACCATAGCGTTATTATTAACAAAAACACGCAAGTGAAAGTTTCGGAGAAATAATGAAAGAAGAACCACGATTCAAACGCAACATAATTTTCCTTACATGATCATTTCAAATTGCGATACTTTTTCAAATTTGGTTTATATCACTTTTAGTCAGAATGAATGTCAACCATGGTAGTTAAAGTGAAGTTGTAAATTCTGGATTGAAGTTAAAACGCAAAGAAAGAAATTTACTTTTTTAATCATAGCGTTATTATTACCAAAAACACTCAAGTGAAAGAATCAGTGAAATAATGAAAGAAGGATCACGATTTGAACGCAACATAATTTTCCTTACATGATCATTTCAAATTGCGATACTTTTTCAAAGTTGGCTTATATCACTTTTAGTCAGAATGAATGTCAACCATGGTAGTTAAAGCGAAGTTGTAAATTCTGGATTGAAGTTAAAACGCAAAGAAAGAAATTTACTTTTTTAATCATAGCGTTATTATTACCAAAAACACTCAAGTGAAAGATTCAGTTAAATAATGAAAGAAGGATCGCGATTTGAACGCAACATAATTTTCCTTACATAATCATTTCAAATTGCGATACTTTCTCAAATTTGGCTTATATCACTTTTAGTCAGAATGAATGCCAACTATGCCAATTAACGTTACCATAGTAGTCAAAGCGAAGGTGTAAATTCTGGATTGAAGTTAAAACACAAAGAAAGTGATTTATTTTGTTAATCATAGCGTTATTTTCACCAAAAACACTCAAGTGAAAGATTCAGTGAAATAACGAAAGAAGGATCACGATTTGAACGCAACATAATTTTCCTTACATGATCATTTCAAATTGTGATACTTTTTCAAGTGCGGCTTATATCACTTTTAGTCAAAATTATTTAAGAGAGCAAATGTATAACGATTAAGTCTGAACTTCACAAATTAATTGTTGATGTAGTATTTTAATGAAGTGAAAAGAATATTTACAATATTCTAAATCTCTTTACCTTGAAATAGTTCTAGATAACACTTGGAATAATTTACTGAAAGTAAATTTAACTATCTCGTTGAAAATATTCGGTATTCCTAATCCAAAATGTTAATAAATAATGTTGCACCGTACTGAACTCCTTGTATTATCATCGTATACATTTTCTTCTTTAAATCTTTAACAACATTCTTTGCCGTTGAGCGACATGAATTTCATCGCCTCTACCGAAGAGTCATCAATGGGTTAAAATGGATATTTAAAATGGCAAATGTTACTACACAGAACAAAACAAAGAGGAAAAGCAAAAAGTAAATTTTACATATAACATGAAACAATATTCATAAAATTATTTATCTTATAAGTTACTTTTCTTTATCAGAATAAACGATTACTCAAAAATTAATAGAAGGCTAAATTAAATAAATATTAAGAGAATACAACAAATTTTATAACGAAAATTCAGAAACTTAGCGAAAATAATTACTCGTAAACTACTTTATACCTAGCAATTAACTCATTTTTCCCAGGCAGTGGAACAATATGCACAGATTTCAACTATCGAATCACAGAGGATCTAATGCATTCACTCTATGACCATGAATTATCATCTTTGCTCGAATATGCATTGAACTTCGTGAAAAGCAGAGATTTGTCATTACGTAGATGTCAAATTATCGATTCTATCTTCGATACGCTTGTAAATGTACTAATTTACCGGTTAAAGTAAAGTTTACCGTGCAAAGCCATTCCTCTCTACTCAGGATCGCCAACTTTTTGCCACCAAAAGCAAGATGAATTGGTGATGTGAGAACATTTGTTTTGGGTGCGCAGTGAGCATTTTATTGTTGCTTGTCGCAGGTGTATTCTGGGAAATTTTTTAAACTTATAAAAACATCAACGGCTTCGCTTTCAGCAAAGCGGAAAACTAGTAACTTCGTTTTTTCATTGAATGTTAGGAAACTTTTTTTTTAAATTCAAGAAACGAGAATTTCGGCCGGGTAAATTTTTTAAACTTCAAAAAACATCAACGGCTTCACTTTCAGCAAAATGGGAAACTAGTAGCTACGCTTGTTCATTGAATGTTATGAATCAAAGTTTTTTATTTTTTTAAATTCCCGAATGAATTCTTACCTCAAAACATTCCTTCGTCAAAGTGAACGTGAGCGAAGAACTTCGCTTTTTCATTGATAATTGAAACACACAGAAAAATGTTAATCTATTAAACTTTATTTATTGCCATTTCATTTGAAGACATTTTTTATTACGTCGTCACACGAAACAAATTCATTATCCTATCTGTCAAAAATCAAAATGTAGAATTCCAAACGAAGTTTTATTCAAATTCGAAGAAATCGACCAATGAAAACGTATATAGCACATACCTGACCAATAAAATCGCAGCTCTGAAGCGCGAGATAAAAATATAACGATTCCTGCGCGAAGAAGACACGAATAGGAACATTCCTGCGCAACCGAAACAAATGTTCTGACGTCGCCAATCCGTCTTCTGCTTGGCAGCAAGGAATTCGCGAGTTAAAGCGGAGAGAAAGGGCTTCGCACCGCAAACTTTACTTCCAATCTACCAATTGTACTTTTGGCACAACAAAGGCATGTAGATCGACAATGCATTAAAGAATGGGGTTTACTTATCTCCCAAAGGTCAGACATCAATTTCAGAAATCGGATTACATAAAAAATTTCAGCTCATAATCCTGAATATTGTCACATAACTGCTTTTGAGATACATCTCAGAAGAGAAGATAAATAAAATATTTTTTTTAGGTTACTGTATCCGTATGATAATCTTATAAAAGGCAAGTAATGCACAATATCCAAATACTTCATTTCAAAACAATAAAATTTGGAATGCTAAACTATCTCTTTCTGTTTTTCTTTGAAATATGTGTCATTAGGATGGTACGGAACTGGGTCGTAATCAAGACCACTAAAATACCGACAAGCCAGAGTCCAGACATATCAAAATCCCGAAAGGGTGAAATTCTCGTCTTGGCTGGAATTCCTTCCTACAAATCAGTATCTAAATCCATAGTTACCCTATTAGCACAAGATATTTTACAATATCTCCATGATGTTTCTACAATATTCTGAATGCCGTGCAACATTGTAAAGATATCGTGTGAATATCGTAGAACATTTTGTGCTAATAGGGTAAGCTATAGTCATGATCTTTAACTAATTTGGCTTATTTAAATGCCATTTTAACTAAATAGGAGATATTACTAATTAATAATTTAAATAACTAAATCATGAAAGCTATGTCATGACTGAAGAAAACTTTGATGAATTGAAGCAGAGAGTATTTTTTGTTGTTTTCTTCCTTCTGCATTTTTGTATTAAATGCAAATTTTTAGTATTTTGATAGTCTTTCTTCTCTTTTAATCGGGTATTTTTCGGGTCGCGAGGGATTCAATTTTTAAACTTTGCAGTCGGATCTTTCATAGAAAAAAATCCCATTTTATGAATCCATGGAGGAGGTGGATTTTTGTAAAAGTCCACTGTCGGATTCTTTTTATTTCGCCTTAGTTCTTTTGTAGCTTTGTCTATTTTATTAGTTAATTATTTTTATTGAATTATTGTCGTTGTTTTCCTTGGAAACTGCTGCATTTTGCGCGCACTAGATACTTTATGTGTACTCTCTATTTTCTGTTTTTTCTAAATTGTTATTTCCCGAAGTAGTTATTGCTTTACAGTTTTTAATTTTTTCTAGTGTATTTGATAAATGAAATGAAAGGTGAAGGTTGAAATGATGATTAAGGAAATAAGTCATATTACAAAAACACTTGCACATTCTGTATACATTCAAATGGCCTATTTATGTTGACACATTGTGAGAGAAAACATAAATGTATTTCATTATTGGTCGATCGAAGATAGCAATAATAAATTTTATAATTTAGCGAATAAAACTAAAGAAAATAAGAAAAAATATTGGCGGATATTGCTGTTTCTTGAAACTCAGATTAGCAATTTATTTGCAAACCAGATAATTGATTTTCGAAGCATTTTACTGTATTTTGATGTTTATTCAAGATGCGAATAAGGGAGATTTATCAAGGATTCGATTGTTAAACCAAAAGTCAAATAAGACATAGTAAAATGAATGTAGATTGAATATTATAATTTCATAATATGATATTAACAAAAGCAACTTTATGCCGTAGCTTCTTTGGAATTCTAAATTGTTACTTGACTTCGAAAATCAATATCTTACAGATATTTGCATATTTTTGCATGCCTTATCAGTTTAGATAAACAATTTCAAGTATGCCTGATACTAAATAACATAATCCCTAAGTTTGTAAATATTTACGTCAAAAGGAGCAAATAGATGACATTTCCGTACGTGCTGTTCATGAGAGGAATCGGATTATGTAAGTTTATATGCAGAATCTCTATATATTGAAATGGTTCGGATTTCCAGTTAAGCACGTTCGACTAAGGTTTCGTATAGAAAGGCAACAAATCAAGCGCTTAATCAAATAATTCGTTACCAAAACATTAGACATATAAATGACCGATCCATATTTTCCCAATTTTTATACTATGTTTCTAAACCAGATATAATTTATGTTTAAATATTTATTTTCTTAAAATTCCACAGTTAAAATATTCTTATGATTGATTAAATACAAATAAATTCATATTATTCACTTTAAAAACTAATTTCTCAGATCTTGAAGATCTTTTAAAAGAATAAAAATATTTTCTTAATCTTATAACTAATATAATAGCCCAGATCTGTCTCTCAGTAACGCTCTGACGTCACCAACAATAAAACTCACTCTATAGCGCCGCGAGACGTTGAACAGCATTGTTTCATTGTTAGAGAACCTAAATTTCAATAATTTTAAATTTAAAAGAGTAATTGTCGTTCTAATTTCAAATTTAATAGCTCTAAAATAGCGAAATAAAATTATCTATCGATTGATATAAAATTTATCTCGCTATTATCAATAGTTCCCGAGAAATTTTAAATTATATTAATGATACATTTCAAATTATTTTCAGTTTTTTAATAGAAAGTAGTTAATTACGTCAGTGGTATATCATGCTCGTGATATAGTTCGGACGCCACGATGCATCTGATTATTTATTTCAATAGTGATGATATAATTTGATAATATTTTTGGCAACTTTTGACAAGCAGAGAAGTGCTTTGTTTTGATTAGAATTTCGAAAAAGTATTTCTTTGAAATTTTAACTTTTGACTTACGTTTGACAAGCTGAGAATTTAATGGTTATTGAATTATAATAAAATGGTTAAACAACGGAAAATACTTCACACGGAATGTTGTTCACCAAGAGGTGTTTTGAATAAAGAGATAAGTAAATAATATGTAAATAAAAACAATATTTTCTGCCATAAAACATATGATTATTTTATTTGTTTTCAATCATTGTTAAACATTTCTCTCGCATATATATCTATTTAAACACGTCAAATTTGACGGGAAAACTCTCGAATGAAGAGGCAATTTGCATCCGTCATACCATGACGGGTGATTTTCTATTATCAAAATAATCAGGCAAATAAAGTGTACATATTTTTTAATAAAATTTTTCAAGGGTTCGGTGAAATACAGTGAAGTTAATTTTGTTGAAATTTTAAATCACCGATCAGAAAATATAGAGACAAATTTAAAAAAGAGGCAGGAGAGGAGAAGGAGAAACATTTTATCTATAATACATAAGGCGAAGAAATAAAGCGCATCGAAGAGAATGCAGCGCAATGTAATATTTATCAAAAATAAAAAATTAATACATATGTGATAGCTTCTAATTAATAACAACTAATGAAATCGTTGAAAAAATATTTTGCACTGTCTCTTTTGAATAAAGTACTACATACCGGAAAACCGCAATATAGTCTTGAGTATAAAATTCAGATTAACAGTATGAAATTGAATTTTATTTTTAACATCATTTTTATTCATTATTATTTAATATTATTTTATATTGTTATTATTGGTATTAATTTGTATTTTCATGAATAACTTACTATTTTTAATCATTTTTATAAGTAAGTTTTAAAAAGTGTTGTTCTAAGAACGATTTATTGCACAAAATGCCTTTTTTTAATTTGGCTGGTTATCAGCAACACACTTATAAAAAATTGTGTTTATTGCGCATACGAAAATTAAAAAAACTCTTTATGTTATGATTCAATGATAAATCCTCTGTTAAGGCAAAAGACGTTTTCCTTCAGTGAATTGGGTAAAGTGTTGAAATTTCAAAGCATTTGGGATTTCGAGCTCTTTTCGATTGAATAGTTTTTCAAAACTTTTTCATCCTAATTTGCTACTTGTGTTTCAAAATTTAAAATAACGAAAAATCTCCTAACAATTTGTTTACATGGATATGGAAAAGAAAATAAGTATGCGTGAATTATCAATACAAGCAAAAAATAACATATTTTCACACATATCTGAATTCATTTTTTTTCTTTTGGAAGCATTAGATAAAACATTTATTTTTCATACTAGCACAATTCATAAAGGCTAAAATAAACAGATAAAAGCGTGGACAAAAAATTATGTTTTTCTACAACAACAAAACGTTTACTAAGAATAATTCCTTCCCTTCAATGAAATTCTGAATTTAGTAATTGATGAGTATTCTCCAAAGCTGATATTTTCAGAGCAATTGAAGTAGTTAATGTTTAGCTAAATCAGCAGACAATGATGCATGCCTACACAACTCCTAAAGCAGCTCTAAAAGCTTCACAAGCATTAAACAAATTAAATACTTCATGATGGAGTATTCTCCACTTTCTCACACTGGTATATAACTACTGTGTTAAAAAAATATCTGGAGTATGGTGGAAAATTAGTGGTTTCCATTGGATACTTTGTTCGGTGTCTGGAGAAGCACTAAAGCATTACGCGTGAAAGAACAAGCTCTCGGGTTTCCGGTTGAGCAGCTGATTCCGGTTGGTTGGAAGGAATGACGAATAGCTGCTACTCATACAGCACTAGTCGACCGTACAAGGTTTAAAGCACTGAAATGATCCGTACCAGACACTTCGGAGGCTATACAAAAACAAAAAAGAACAGCTGTAAGAGAAGAAAATAACTTTCGGGAAATTTGTTCCGTCGAGTTTACAGAATCACTCAATAAAATTTGTGCTATCCCATGAGCTTAATATAGAGCTAAGTCAGCGCTTTTAGATAATGGATATTATGTTCTTATAAGGTGATGCAATTTGTTTAATATTTGGGAATTTTCAGGATGGATATGAAAAGCGGTTGAAGTAAAAATTACTTTCCTAATATAGGGTCATTCATTTCGAATTTTTTATGAAAATTTTTTATATCTTTATTTATAAATACTGTGAGAGAGAGCTAGAGGTCGTTTCATCACATATAGCTAATTATATGGCCTTTATATGGAGTAAAGTGTATAATTGCTAAAATCAATGGAATTGGTATTCATTTAACTGCATATGTCCTTAAATTATTAAAAGTTTTTAAAAATTGCTACTAGTTGTTTAAGTTACTGGAAGCAGTTTATACATAGATAGCTTAGAAATTATAGAATTGGTGCATTAAAACAAAGCTGAAAAAAAGGAATAAATGAGCATAACTGTTCGGAGAGCAATTAAAGATCTATATTCAATTAGCTCAAATTTTTGCTCTTATTCAAAAGTAAAATCTTATTTAGATCTTACATTTGCATCATAAATCAAACTAAATAAAATCAATCTTTATCATTTTATTTATATCAATTTTTATCATTGTATTTCCTCCTCCTAAATCAACGATTATATAGAATGGTATAATATAAAAAAATAGTTGAATATGTAGCGCACATAACATTTGAAATATTGCATTGAAAAACAGACTCCTTACAATCTTTAAAGCATTAATTCTATTAGCTGATTCTGTCTGAGTTAATGGAAATTGTTAAGAACTATAAAAACTATCAAATACCACACAAATGCAAGATTGCGTTTATTTTGTTGTTTATTTGATTAGAATAAGAATAACGCCTTGAGTCTATTTCTCTTCATATGAAATGAATTGATACTATTAAGAATTTCCTTTGAAATTTTAACTTAAATTAATTCACATTTTTGTCCATTTGAATTAAAAATATTGTGGAAATTTATCCTATTGAATAGAATAAATCTGCCATTCCAATCATGTAAACATTCTATTTCTTTTGAAATTTAACAAACTGGCTTAGAAAAACAAGGTTTTTCCCCCCAAATTTCTCATTAAAGTAACATTTTTGACACTAGCCTTGAAATTTTAGAATTCATGGTAGTGGAAAAATTAAAAGTTAGGAGTAAATTATGCTCCAAAGAACATAACACAGGTTCAAACAGAAAATAAATGAAATCATGAAAAAACTTTGAAGAGAAAGAATGAAAATAATGATCCCTAATCCATTTCATTTTCAAGACGAATA
>BGPR01004437.1:11935-42653 GCA_013235015.1 Araneus ventricosus | reverse complement strand
GAAGAATAAAAGAATATAGAATACCACCTTCTCATTAGAATACCAGAATACCATTTAAGATGGAGAAACAATAATTATTTAAATAAAATAAAAATTTTAATATACTACGTTTTTAATACGGACTAAAAAGTATAAAACAATTTCTTCTAGCCCCATATAGATTTATAACCCATACAGATTTAAAACGAAAAACGTGGGGCGCATGCAATAGATAATTTGATGCGTAAATAGTTTATTTCAGTCACTAACAATTTTATTGCAATGGAAATGATATGAACTGTTGTGTGAGTTTCCTCAACGACAGCTACTCCCTACACTCCTTACTATTAAATATTGCATGCGCCCCACGTTTTTCGTTTTAAATCTGTATGCGGCTAGAAGAAATTATTTTATACTTTTTAGTCCGTTTTAAAAACGTGGTATATTAAAATTTTTATTTTATTTAAATAATTATTTTCTGCTTTTTAGTCTTGTGTGTGTGAAATTTTGCAATCGATTTTAAACATCTTGATGAGATTATGACGGAGACATGTGGCAAATTTCAGGTTTATTCCAGCTTCTCTTCACCTGATCATAAATAGTAAATTGTTATTTTCCTGAGAAATTAAGTTATGTGTCGCAGAGATCTTCGAAATATAATGAAAAGCGTACTGCACATGTGCAAAGATATGACTAAAATATGGGGGTGCTTCGATGATCCCATGGGCCATGCATATACCCAAGAACCAAGTCTGTATTGTTAATAGTGTTCGAGATATAATGAAAAACGTACTGCGCATGCGTCATGCGAAATATGAAATGGCAGACAAACAGACAAACAACAAAGTGAATTAATATTTCATTGTCATCTAGTTCTGAGCTATGTTTAAAGTTTCAAGTCTCCAGCTCACCGGAAAGTTAGTTTAAAATTCAATGCAAAATTTGTACCGAACAGACAGACAGACAAGAAAGCGAGTTAATAAAAACGTGGTAAAAATATAGTGTTTTCTTTTGATAAATATTAAAGCTCATCCAATTTTTCATAAAAAAAATTATAGATACTTACTAAAATTACAGTTTTGTCATTCAATCGGAACTACTACTACGTACGCTACACGTCATCATCCCTTACAAATGAAATCATATTGTATTTATAACAATAGCATAACAATATGAGCTTCTTACTTTTTTAATAAAAAAAAACAGGTGATAAACGAGATACTTCCTAAAAGTTGATTAATTTTTAAAAAGAAAGGTAGTTTGTAAAATTTAAATTTATTTTATTGATATAAAATTTTTATTATAGGCATTTTCGTTTTAAATCTTTGCTAAATAAAAAAATTACTATATACTTGTGCTTGCATCTAATAATGATTATTTTATTGATTTGCTATTGAATAGCCAATTAGTACTCAGAAATGCATTAAAATAATCCTAACAGTACTATTAAAATTCTCATCAGTCTTTGGGAAAACGAAATTACGTAACAAATTCGTTCTTCAGTAAGAATTCAAATGATAATATTTTCATAATTAATTGCTAAATTGAAGAAGAGTATTAATATTATTTGTAAATTAAAATATGTAATCAGAAAATTTTAGAAATGAAAATATTTAAGCATCTAATGAAAAATTATGATTTATGGTATCCGACTGGTTTAAAATCGTCGTTTTTGATGAAATTATCAAAAACTTTTTATGACTTAATTTTGTAGCCTGTTTAACCAGCTTTCCAAAACTGTCTCACTTTTTACTCTACGTGAATTACAAATGGAGTTACAGCTGTTTTATTACCGAACTGTAAGCATTATTTTATGTTGCATGAAAACATTAAATGTGTTTTCTGAGAAATGATATTTTTGATGAAAACTGTCGACCGTAACAATGATTTCTTAGAAAGTTATTCAAGTATTGATACGAAATTTTCTGAGATTGTTTCCTGTAATATGCTTGATGTTTTCCTCTAAAAACTAAGGTCAATTTTAAAATCAAGTATTATTTTTAAGAGCTTAAATATAAACGAAAAGCATTTTTTATGAAAAATTACCCGTTTAATAACTATTTTCAGCTATATCTCAAAACTATTTTGAAGTACAAGAAATATTTTAGAGCATAACACAGATAACTGTCATAAAAATGTACTCCTACAAGGATTTATGTATATTTAGAATATGATTTTGTCTGTGGCTGTTAGGGTAAGGCAATTATTTTAGTCATTTTTCTTCAAATTTCTCAGTTTCTTTAAAAAAATATTACTTTGAAAACCTAATTTTACAATATTTTCATAGTTTTAAAATATATGCAGTTGAAAAATAACATTAAAAATATATATAAGTTATTTTTCAAAAAAATGTCTCCGAACACAGTCGGATACCTTAAGCACACACACACACATAAATGCAATAATCATAATATTGTATTAAATCAATTACGAAATCCAAATCGAATAGCAAAAGATATATAAAGAAAATTCTGAAAGGAATGGAATTTTTTATATCGCTCTTTGGTTAATTGAAAATAGTGAACTATCGTTTGATTGATTACTTCGAAAGTAACAGAAAGCATCATTTACTGAACTCTATCTAAAGGTACTTAGTCGAAGAATGTTTCATAAGGTTATTTTCTGAAATCATTATAAACATATAAAAAATAAAATATAAGAAAAATTCCGAACTTGAGATTTTGCTACTCATTTCAATACAATTCCATGAATATTTGATGAGGAGAAAACCTGATATTTTTCTTGTTGTGGTATTTTTAAATTAAAATAAATATTTTAGCATTTCAGTTATCTTATAAAATTAGAACGGTCTTCACTAGAGCTATGTTATTTGAATCCCATTCAAATATGACTTAAGTAATTTAATGAAACTGAATTTCATCTTTAAATCTCCTATGAGAAACCAGTCAAGACAGAAAATTCATAACAATAAAAAGTAAACCTTAATTCGTTGCGTAAGATTAAGCTTTTTCCAGAATATGAGAAATTTTATAGTTCAAGAATGTAAAATATATATATAGATAATTAATTTTATATCTTTAAAAACTCTCCTGTTATTTTAATACTTAGCTTCCAAACAAAAAATAAGCCTTACACAAATATCTAAATATATTTTGATAAAATTTTATATTATTTTTATCTAACTATGCATGATTTGTATAATTCATAGACTAGTATATATATATAAATATATTTCTGTACGTAAAATTTCTAAAATGGTTAATGTGTATTAACGTATTTACTTCGAACTTATCAAGAAACTTTTTAAGCTGGAATAAACTATTCCATTCGATAATTATATAGACAGAAATAATTGAAAATTTATAGATTCTATAGTATAAGTTCAAAATTACTCCTTTTTCTGAATTTATTCTAGCTTAAATAACTCAAATAAATTTGGAAAAATATTTCAAACTCTTGATTTGCTATTCAGAATTTTTTTCAGTTTTCTTTTAAAAAATTTCAGATTTTAATCGAAGCTTTGATTCTAAAGCTACGTAGATAAAGGTGAATTTTATATTTACTGTATTGTCAGATGAAAGGAAATTTTTTTCCCATTTCGCTCTAAATGAAAAATCAACACTCGTCTGGGAAGTATAAATTAAATCTTTGATACATCTCCTTTGAATTATTGAAATTTGAGCCAGGAAAAAATAAAAGAAACTTATATTTTAATTTGATGTCCGAAATAATTTGATAAAGTCAACTAACTCTTATTATTATTTTTGGCGTTGTTTTTTTCTTCTACAAAACCAATAAATTCTTCACAAAGCTGAAAAAATGAGGTCTAAGTTGCACTAACTTATCTTCTTTCAACTTGTATTGACATCGAAATCTTATAAATAAAACTTTTTTTTTTTCATTTTAATCAGGAATAAAATTGCCACTGAATAAAAAAAATTATTTTATCAAAACAAATTATGGTAGCGTCCATTACAGACGTCAGTTGATTAAAATTTAATTCAAATTTTTCTATTGAACTTTAAAGAACCTTTTAAATTGAACTTGTGAGAATTTTTAAGGTATTTTAAACTGCAATAAATTGCATAGTACATTTATAAGAAGAATATCGTGGCTATCTTTGTTTCGCAATGAGGGTTTTTGACTAAAAATATTTACTGAAAAAAGCGTTCATGATGTTGTCATTTCGCTAATGGCTACAGTTCAAAAATATGATTTAGAATGCTGTAGATAAATATAATTTAGACTTTCATGTGTCATTCCATATGCATTTCTAAAATGCATTTATTACTGACGAAAATAATTACAGCAGCAAAAAATATTAATTAAGAATGGTTATTAATGCAGTGTAGTTAATTAAAACAAAAATACTTTCATAACGGACCTCGAAATACGAATATGATAGTGATTTTCTAATAAAGATGTTCCATAATATAAAAAGATTACAAATTAGAAAATCCTTATATTCAAAACAATTTTTACAATAATATGTAAAGTTAAATTGTTTTTCAGATAGGTGGTCAATCCTCGCTACTTCCATTCATTAAAATGTAAAGAGTGTCACTTGGACTTCATAGTTTTTCAATTAACTGTATTTTGTTATTCTTTCACTTGCATTTCGCTATTATCAAATAAAAAAGCGTATTCCTTGCAACTGTGATGTAATAATTTAAGATGGGCATCAGACCGGTGAAAATAATTTATGTGTGTTTGTACAAATTATAAACAATCACTACTGATTTATTAAATTGAAGGCATATGAAATTAATTTTCCACTCATTTTAAGTTTAAGGTTTGCCCAAATGAAAAGGAGCCCTTAGCTCTATCGGCGTTGCATCACATTCCAATAAGTTAACGCTCTAGCCGATAAATGGTGTGGTGGTATACCCAGTTGCACCTGCGTAGTTAACAACTTCGCATCAATATCCTTATTTCTGGAGAGTTGTTTCCGCAATTCGTTGCGTGATAGATTCCTCCAGATCAGCACAAAAGGCAGTTATCCAATTTCTTCGCGCAGAAGGGGAGCATGCTTTACAAATTTATCGCAGGATGAAAGAGGTGTACGGAGAGCAGTGTCTCGCACGGTGCGTCATATTCCGGTGGTGTCATCGTTATGAGTCGGGACGAGTAAACATTAAGGACTTGCCACGCCCTGGGCAAGCGCACGTTGTGACCAACAGTGCCACCACAGTTTCGGCTGTTTCTGAGCTTATATGGCAGAATCGTAAGATCACCATACGTGAAATTGCTGTTGAACTGTCGATAAGCAAAGGAACTGTTCATCACATTATCCACAAAAATCTTGGTTACGGCAAAGTTTGTGCACAGTGGGTGCCAAAACATCTGTCAGAAAATCAGAAGACGGCGAGAATGGGTGTTTGCCTGACCCAGCAGTTCCTTCATTGCAGCCATCCACTCCCTTCCTACGCGCTGAGATCAGTGTATCAATGCCAATGGCGATTAATTATAGTTGTACTGTTCCACATGAACTGTGATTAGAATATTGTTATTAAAATTCCTTTACATATAACTGTAGTCTCTTCTTCATTTGGGCACGCCTTATATATCTCTAAACAATGTTTTTAACAAAATTTCATATCAAAATATTAACTCAGTGACTTATGATTCCTCCTAGAGCAAAAATCCATTTTATGAATAAATAAAACTACCTCAATAAAGATTTATATTTTTCAAATTTCCAGTATAAACATATGCTTTCGCAATTTAAACTTTTTTAATCTTAACTATTAATGGCATTGCTTACTAATTAAAGTTGTACATAAAACCAATCATTTATAAAGCCCATTGTTCTTGCATTAAAAATATTCAGCAAGACTCACTTTATTAATGCACGTTTTCCACAAAATAAAATTTGTCTTTGAATGATTTTTTAATCGTTTAAAATTAATATTTTCTTGCCATGTTCTTTCAAAAATCAATTTTTCAGTCAAATTAAAATGCCAACTAAATATAAGCAAAGATTGTATCTGTGTAAGGAAATTTAAATCAATATATTTTTCTATAAATTTATATATTTAAATTATTAAACAATGTATTTTATTCTTAAAATTGGGAGGTTCAGAGAAATAATGTATTACGTTATCCGAATTTTTAGAGGAAAATGTTTGTTTCTGCTCTTCCCAAAAATTTTCAACTGCGCAATTTATCTGCAAAAAAAATATTTTTTTCTGTAAATTCAAAATTAATGCAGAAAGTTCAAAAGATTTCAGTGTGTTGATTGTTGTTTTGCGAACATCAAAAGACCAATATCGAAATTCTCATTTTAAGTTATCCGACTGTGCTCGGAGACATTTTTTTGAAAAATAACTTATATATATATATATATATATATATCTTTTAATGTTATTTTTCAACTGCATATGTTTTAAAACTATGAAAATATTGTAAAATTAGGCTTTCAAAATAATATTTTTTAAAAAAACTGAGAAATTTGAAGAAAACTGACTAAAATATTTGCCTTACGCTAACAGCCATAGACAAAATCATATTCTAAATATACATAAATCCTTGCAGGAGTACATTTTTATGACAGTCATCTGTGTTATGCTCTAAAATATTTCTTGTACTTCAAAATTGTTTTGAGATAACATAGTTACTAAACTGGTAATTTTTCATAAAAAAATGCTTTTCGTTTATATTTAAGCACTTAAAAATAATACTTGATTTTAAAATTGACCTTAGTTTTTAGAGGAAAGAATCAAGCATATTACAGAAAACAATCTCAGAAAATTTCATATCAATACTTGAATAACTTTTGTTACGGTCGACAGTTTTCCTCAAAAATATCATTTCTCAGAAAACGCATTTAAAGTTTTCATACAACATAAAATAATGCTTTCAGCTCGGTAATAAAACAGCTGGAACTCCATTTGTAACTCACGTAGAATAAAAAGTGAGACAATTTTAGAAAGCTGATTAAACAAGCTACAAGTTAAGTCATAATTGTTTTTGATAATTTCATCAAAAACGACGATTTTAAACCAGTCGGATACCTTAATGTTAACAGTGAAATTTAAAACCTTCTAACAAATCACGAAAAGAGTCAACAGAATATTTCTGTGAAAAGTTTTCACATAAATAATTTTAATTTTGTCCATTTTCTTCTGACTTTAAATTGCTTCCTGAAGCTAATTTACGGCAAAGCAAGTAGACAGCCATTAGAAAATGAGACTTTTTCACTTTCAAAGTAAAAAAAAATCTAAAATGATGTTCAGTACCTTTAAGGGAGATAAGGTATTTGTAGGGGATAAGGTATAAGTAAATAAGGTAATAATAATAAGGTAATAATAATTAAGGCAGATAAGTTATTTGTAGGGGATAAGGTATAAGTAAATAAGGTAATAATAATTAAGGCAGATATAAGGTATAAGTAAATAAGGTAATAATAATAAGGTAATAATAATTAAGGCAGATAAGTTATTTGTAGGGGATAAGGTATAAGTAAATAAGGTAATAATAATTAAGGCAGATAAGGTATAAGTAAATAAGGTAATAATAATAAGGTAATAATAATTAAGGCAGATAAGTATAAGTAAATAAGGTAATAATAATAAGGTAATAATAATTAAGGGAGATAAGGTATAAGTAAGTAAGGTAATAATAATAAGGTAATAATAATTAAGGCAGATAAGTTATTTGTAGGGGATAAGGTATAAGTAAATAAGGTAATAATAATAAGGCAATGAGTAAATAAAAATATCTACAATGATGTTCAGTACTTTTAAGTGAGATAAGGTATTTGTAGGGAATAAGGTATAAATAATTAAGGTAATAATAAATAAAAATTTCTAAAATTATGTTCAGTACATTTAAGGGAGATAAGGTATTTGTAAATTATATTTAATAACCAATGAATTGAAATGATTATTTATTTTCTTATAATTAACATTATGGAGTGTTTACCGATATATATAATGTATTTCATAATTGGGCAGATATGATATGATATGCTTTGTTCGTAGTCCAATTTAGGACGAGTTGCACCAAACACAAGATTTGTTAAGGTAAAAACAGATCGAAGGGGAGCATAATTTTACAATACATATATAAAAATATACTTTTGTGGTTTAAAACGCTTGTCAATTAAAATAAATTGAGGCATAGTGATAATACTAAGATTTAAAATAATGCAAGAAGTACCGACGGATTTATAGTGGAGCCCCTCCTTTTCACTTTTTAACGCTTATTTTTGAATTAAAATGAACTTGTATAGAATAATTAAATCTGTGATATTACTAACTTTTCCAGTATGATGAAAGTAGAAAAAGTATTTAAAATTCAGTGCCTTTAGGATTTTACTTCGAAACGAATAAAAACGATTATATTCTGTGTATTGATTAAATTTCTGAAAGAATAAAGAAGAAATTTTATTACAATTTTTATCATTTAATCCATGTTTATTGAAGAGAGACGTTCTTGTACTTAAAGCTACGTTAAAGAATATTAAAAGGGGCTGACTTATAAAAAATCGAGTATTATTAAAATTTTAATAATTATGAAAAATATTATTGAAAAATAATTTTAAAATTTATTCATTTTTTTCAAATGAATAATTCAAGAGTACAATTTAGAAATTTAGATTTTCAAATAAAAGGGACTTAACGAATAAAAATATATCATTTCAGCTTATATTACATTAATATATTTTATTTTCATTGAAAACAAATTATTCAATAAAAGATCTTCCGATCTAATAAATTAGATACCCTTGTTTTTTTCTGGCAAATAAATTTATTTTCTGGCATTACAAAAAATACAACCGATAACCTCAAAATAAATTGTGAAGCTAAGAAAACCAATATTTCGTTAGAATTCAAGAATTTTCGAAACAGTGTTGAAGGTTTTGTGACAAATCCTAAGCACAATGGACATAAATTGTCTTTTGAATCATGCTTCTAGAGATAAATTCAAGAAATTCAAGGAAAATATGCCAGGTTGCAGACATGGGATTTGAAACTTGCATTGCTAGGAATGCCACCTTTTATATCGAGAAAGCCGCTTATAATTTTTTTCCTTTCCCTGAATAATGCAAGAGTGAATGTATTTGAAAGGAAGAAAATGCGTTTTCTCCTCAAACTTCGTGATCGGATTGAATGAATTACCACGATGGAAAATAATTTTGAAATGTAGGTAAAGTTAAATTATCAGTTCAGCTTTTCCGTTATATTTTTCTGGAGATTATTTCATGGAAAACAAAAGTAATTCTAATTGGAAGTAAATTCTATAGAGAGATTCATCAAAATTAGTTTCAAATAATATATTTTTCAAAACTTAAAATGAAGTTAAAAACACATTTTTAGTGTTATCAAGAGAGAAAAAAAATGCCATGACTACTTACTAAATTTTTCATTTTCATTTTGATTCAATACAAAAATAAATTTATGTCTTTAAGATTTTACGTCCGGCTTAACGGAGATAAATAAGTAATATTTAAGGAATCATATAAATTTAATTCAAAATTTTAAAACACATTACTTGGCTTGAATTAAAATTTTAAATTTAATTTGTATAGAAGCTTTTATAAGCGAAAATCCATTGAAACAAATTTCTCAATTTTTTTCTGTACAATTTACATAAACAATACATGTTATTGAAAACTTATTTAAATAAACATTGTCATTAATTGCGTATTACTTTCACAGAGAGAATAAAGAATTGCTTTCATTTTGGCTGGTAAATAAGAAAAAAATAAAACACTTTCTTAATCAAACCGTTCGAAAGGAACATTACATTTTCTAATCAAATGTAAAGTTTTATGGAGATAGCAGAAATTGTTTTACATTTTCATTTGGGTTTACTAGGTTGAGTTTTTTAGATGAAGGTTAGGAATCAGTAAGAAATAAACAGATATCAACAAAGATATCCATATTAAAAACTATGATAAATTTGAAACAGATTTTCTATGTTGCACATAAATAGAACTATTTAAGCAAATAATAGTTCAGCTCTGAAATTATATATCTATATAGAGTAATCAGAAAAGTTACCCCCCCCGACCAGCTGTAGCATGCGAGAGGACTAAATGATAGTCGTCACGACATCAATTGGAAACTGAGAGAGGAGTTCTGAGAGCCATCACCTCCCTCCTCCCGCAGGAGATACGTTCCGTCATCGCAGTGGTGATAACTCTACCCCACAGCATAATTGTACCCACCAGGGAAACAAGAACCAACTTACAGTTAACATGATAGTCGTCACAGCATTAATTGTAAACTGAGAGAGGAGTTCTAAGGGCCATCACAGTGCACAGGTCAACTCCTCCCGCACGAAGAACGTTCCGTCATCGCAGTGGAGATAACTCTACCCCACAGCGTAGTTGTACCCACCAGGGAAACAAGAACGAACTTACCGTTAACAATGGGTTCTCGTCCCTATATTTGAGTCGCCCCCTGGTAGGATACTTATCTATGTAGCGATACCATCTTATCTAATTTATATCAATAGTTAAGGGGGAAAAGAAACATATAAAATAATGACATTCTCATTTGCAACACTAGGAATAACGCAATGCAACTGAGAGTAAGAAACTTTAATAGGAAGAAATGGCACATCAGTCAATATTTTAAAAGACCATTTACCTATTTTAAGTTCATATTTTTTAATAGAGTGCACTGTGCAAGGCTGCCCAAGGTCGCCAAATTTGTCGCTAAGATCAGGGGTTCAGGCCTGGCTGCTGCCAGTCATTCCATACTTACCCCTGTAAAACTCTCTTCCCAACCATACAACTAACATCGCTGGACAGCTACTTTCCAAGTTCGTAACAATATTAAGGGGAGTTGGAACCCTAAGTCCGTTAACCCTAACCCTGTTACTTCGATGTACCTTTTCTCAAAATGTGCTATAGATTCATGTTTGATATTTTTATTCAAGTAAAGTACATCTTTCTCATTGTACTAAAATGATTTTTAGAAAACAAAATTCAAAAATTTATTTATTACAAATATTTTAATGTCAAAACAAAAAATGTTAAATTGGCCACTTCGATGTACCTTTCCTCAAAATCTGCTATAGATACCTGTTTGGAATTTTTATACAACTAAAGTACATCTTTCTAATTATACTGAAATGAGCTCTTCGTTTCGTTTCAATTTTTTATAAATTTACAAAATATTTAATAGTTTAATAGACATAATGAAATTTTACCCTATTTTGGCACAAAAAAATTGCAAAAAATAAAGTTTTGAGTTTTTTTTAAGAAGCGCACTTCAATATAATTAGAAGGGTTATTAACTTTACTTGTATAAAAGGTTTCAAACATGTATCTACAACAGATTTTGAGAAAATGTACATCGAAATAGCCAATTTCACATTTTTTGTTTTGACACAAAAAAAATTTGTAAAAAATAAATTTTTGAATTTTTTTCAAAAATCATTTCAGTATAAAGAGAAAGATGTACTTGTATAAAAGATTTCAAACATGAATCTGTAACAGATTTTGAGAAAAGGCACATGGAAGTAACAGGGTTAGGGTTAACGGACTTAAGGTTCCGACTCCTCTTAAAAGACCATTTACCTATTTTAAGTACTTAGTATTTTTATAGGGTGTACTGTGTAAGGCTGGATGACGCCTTGGATTTAGTTTAGTTATATTAACGTCCCGTTTTAAAGCAACATAAGGGCTATTTTGGTACGCAACTAGTGTTTTTGAAACACGGTCAGATATCGAGGCCAACACATGCGATGGCACCCCCTCTCCAAACTTCCGCACCACACCAGCGGGAGGACGTTTGACCCTTACGTATGATTTAACGTGCATCAGGCCCCATACGCGGTGGATCTTCATTGAAATCGGGTGTCGAACCCGGAACCCTCCGGCCCTGGATGAAGCCATGGAATGAAGTCTGTGAAGTACAGAATGTCAGAAAGAAATACTACCTAAATAAACTTAATAAAATCATCTTCAAAAACTGCACTTTTATTTGTGTACTAAATTTCTTTTTCGCTTGTTGGTGATAGATCTATAATTCGTTATTATCAATATTATAGAATCTTAATATTAAGTTGCGCCGCCATTATAGAATCAAATTTTAAGTTAAGTAATCGATAAACTGTCATTAAATTCAAAAAAATTTTAAATAGAGAACTGTCATCGAGAACATGGGAATGTGCAAAGTTTCAAAATTTCAGCATGTCAGAAGGTGAATAAAAAGCCGATTGCAAAATTTCAGCATGTCAGGAAGTGAATAAAAGCCGATTGCAAAATTTCGTCCTTACAAACATAAAATAAGTCAGGTTGAATAAAAGCGTGTTAAAAAGATAAAAATAGTTTCTGGAAGTAAAGAAATTATTAAAGCTAAAATGCACATCATGCGGAACGCATAAAGAAATAAAAGCCAGACGCTCCCTGTAACATAATGTTGACGATTTCGAAACTATTTCTGAAAATATACACTGTAAAATATTATACAGCGAGTTTACTATTCAACCATAGAAAGCTTGAATCTTCAAACAAAATGTAAGAAATGTGATTTGAAATCTATGTACTCTTAATTTTGCTTTTACAAACAAAATATCAAAGAACAAGATAGTTGAATATAGTTTCACATATTCCTTCCAGCAACCAGAAGAAATATTTTTTTATCAAACTTCAAAAAATTGCTATCCATGGTTTTGATTTCCGCTTCATTTCAAATCGGTTTCACTTTATCGCAGAAAACATCTCGTCGTTGATTGAATTTTGAATTGCTTGTCAGTCTCGCTTTACTTTCGAATTTTGAATGCTGTCTGAAGCTACAATACTATACGCATGAAATATCAAAAACTATGAGTAAATCTTCCTGCGTAGACTGAAATCCAAAGGAGCTTGGATGAAGGAACGTGTTAAGATGTATCTTTCTTTACTTCTTTTATTCGACGTTGTACTTCTATCAAAATACATCGTGGAAAAATCGGTACAATCTATTTCGAATAAGGAGATCGCTTAATACATGACATAAGCGCTTACCAAAGAATGATCTCTATATTTCTTTGTTTGATTGCGAAGTTATTGGGCAAAAATCGTTAATTCTATATGGTAACTAAATATTGATGTTTTTTTAAATACAATATAGCTTTTCTTGTTTGTGTAAATAATTATACTAAAACACTTGATTCATCACTTCGATCAGTTACAGCATATTCACTTAGTAAAAGTATTTATCAGTATAAGGTTTCTAATGTTTCACGCGGAGAATTATATTGGCTGCTATTGACATATGAGTGAGATAAGTAAATAGCGTTTGCATTTTAATCTAAACATATGCTTTAAATTTTGGTTATGGCTAACATGTATATGGATAGGATCGTGTCTAAATGTACAAATAAACTTTTATTATTGTTATTCTTAAATATTTTTATTCTAATCCGTTGCTGCCAATTTCACATCAATTCTACGTCTTTTGTTTCTGCTGGTAACCCTCGGATCATTTCTAAAGTTCAGTTTTCACTTACTGTAAGAATTTATCAGTACACGTTTTCTAATGTTTCATGCGAAAAATTATATTGTCTGCTATTGACATATGAGTGAGATAAATAAATAGCGTTTGCGTTTTAATCTAAACATACGTTTTAAATTTTGGATATGTCTAGCATGTATATGGTTAAGATCATTTCTAAATGTACAAATAAATTTTTGTTATTCTTAAATATTTTTATTCTAATACGTCGCTGCCAATTTCGCATCAATTCTACGTCTTTTGTTTCTGGTGGTAACTCTTGGATCATGTCTAAAGTTCTGTTTTTTGCATAAAAATCATATATAAGTTACTATGATTTCTGTAAAAATTAAAAACTTGGGTATAAAAAACACTAGAAAAATTTGGGAAAAAACCCCAAAGAAAAGTTTTGAAATTTTGCATACGTTTGTATAAATACAGGAAAGTAAATTTACATGCTTGATCCTGTCTTTTCTAATAACGCGTTCATGTCACGGGTGTCTCCTATGCCCACGGTCTAAAGTCTGTAGTAGCAGCGTGTTACACCCGTGATTCGTCCTTATGAAACCTACTTCGTAACATGAATTAGTTTAGATAGCAATATCATGACTGCTTTACTTTACTTTTATCAAATTGTAATTTTAAAAAAGTGGTCAGGTGATTGTAATTTTTTACGGCGTTCAACTAACCTTGACCGCTGTAAAGCTGGCCACAATAATAGTGACTAACAGACAACGCGAAATATACAAAAAACTGCTTATGAAAATCTTCATAATGTTCGCATGAGCTTAGTAGCAAATTTCCATTTTAATAGGAGAGTAAGTGCTTAATTCCTCCACCCTCGTCGTTATAAAAGTCATGTAAGGTATGTAAAAATATGTTTTTTATCATTTCTTTGAGGATTATTAGGATTAGGACAATTTTCTTGGTGATAAAAAGTAATTATTTCACAATATATTCATTGCCGAATTGCTTAAAATAAAAAAATAAATAATTGACAATCAAACGAATAATAGAAAAAAATCATCGAAGCATGATAATGTTGAACCTTTTGTCGAGCGCAGTACAAATGCTAATACGATAGGACGCAACTCATTTGTGGGATAAAAAGTTAAATGTTTTTCTTAGGCGTAAAGAAAAGTTTATCGGGCTGAACTATTCGTTCATACAAAGCTATATTTGCATTTTTAACAAGTTTTTTTGTATTTCCTTGAAGTTTCAACTAACAAAATGTCCAGTAATTCAGTAGAGAGTTGACGCGTGATTTCCTGTAAGGTTCCTTAGCAATGACATCTGTTGTCGATGAGAGCTTGAAGTAGTTCTATATTTTTGAAACTCTATATTGGAAATCGAGATCAATATCATTGAATTAGAGACTGGAACACATGTATACGAATTTTTGCAGGTTTATAAAAAGTAATAATAAGAGAAATTTGGGAAATAAAAAATACAAATGTAATTGGGCGCAACTCATCTACCGGATTAACTTGCGCCTCACACACATCAAAAGAGTACTAGAGAAAACCCTAGTGTGAATGATAGGGAACAGAGAGTTACTAGAAGTCGCTTTGTCGGGAAAACCCGCAATTAGTCACAAAAACACATGGGTGCTTCATCTCACAGCTTAAATGCGTCCGACGGAAAGTTAAGACTAGATGCTCTTGCCTTGTTTCCATGTGTCTAAATTCCGTCTGCCGCTGCATTCTGGATATAACGATATTTACAGTAAGCAGTTTACAGAATGAATGCCAACCATGCCAATTAACGTTACCATGGTAGTTAAAGCGAAGGTGTAAATTCTGGATTGAAGTTAAAACACAAAGAAAGTGATTTATTTTTCTAACAATGCCGTTATTATTAACAAAAATACGCAAGTGAAAGATTCAGTGAAATAATGAAAGAAGAACCACGATTCAAACGCAACAAAATTTTCCTTACATGATCATTTCAAATTGCGATACTTTTCAAATTTGGCTTATATCACTTTTAGTCAGAATGAATGTCAACCATGGTAGTTAAAGCGAAGTTGTAAATTCTGGATTGAAGTTAAAACGCAAAGAAAGTAATTTACTTTTTTAATCATAGCGTTATTATTACCAAAAACACTCAAATGAAAGATTCGGTAAATAATGAAAAAAGGATCGCGATTTGAACGCAACATAATTTCCTTACATAATCATTTCAAACGGCAATACTTTCACAAATTCGGCTTATATCACTTTTAGTCAGAATGAATGCCAACCATGCCAATTGACGTTACCATGGTAGTTAAAGCGAAGGTGTAAATTCTGGATTGAGTTAAAACACAAAGAAAGTGATTTATTTATTTAACCATAACGTTATTATTAACAAAAACACGCAAGTGAAAGATTCGGAGAAATAATGAAAGAAGAACCACGATTCAAACGCAACATAATTTTCCTTACATGATCATTTCAAATTGCGATACTTTTTCAAATTTGGCTTATATCACTTTTAGTCAGAATGAATGTCAACCATGGTAGTCAAAGCGAAGGTGTAAATTCTGGATTGAAGTTAAAACGCAAAGAAAGTTATTTATTTTTTTAACCATAGCGTTATTATTAACAAAAACACGCAAGTGAAAGATTCGTTGAAATAATGAAAGAAGAACCACGATTTAAACGCAACATAATTTTCCTTACATGATCATTTCAAATTGCGATATTTTTTCAAATTCGGCTTATATCACTTTTAGTCAGAATTAATGCCAACCATGCCAATTGACGTTACCATGGTAGTCAAAGCGAAGGTGTAAATTCTGGATTGAAGTTAAAACGCAAAGAAAGTAATTTATTTTTTTTAATCATAGCGTTATTATTACCAAAAACACTCAAGTGAAAGATTCGGTGAAATAATGAAAGAAGGATCACGATTTGAACGCAACACAATTTTCCTCACATGATCATTTCAAATTGCGATACTTTTTTAAGTGCCGCTTATATCACTATTAGTCAGAATTCTTTAAGAGAGCAAATGTATAACGATTAAATCTGAACTTTACAAATTAATTGTTGATGTAGTATTTTAATGAAATGAAAAGAATATTTACAATATTCTAAATCTCTTTACCTTGAAATAGTTCTAGATAACACTTGGAATAATTTACTGAAATTAAATTTAACTATCTCGTTGAAAATATTCGGTATTCCTAGCCCAAAATGTTAATAAATAATGTTGCACCGTACTGAACTCCTTGTATTATTATCGTATACATTTTCTTCTTTAAATCTTTAACAACATTCTTTGCCGTTGAGCGACATGAATTTCATCGCCTCTACCGAACAGTCATCAATGGGTTAAAATGGATATTTATAATGGCAAATGTTACTACACAGAAAAAAAAAACAGGAAAAGCAAAAAGTAAATTTTACATATAACATGAAACAATATTCATAAAATTAGATATCTTATAAGTTACTTTTCTTTATCAGAATAAACGATTACTCAAAAATTAATAGAAAGCTAAATTAAATAAATATTAAGAGAATACAACAAATTTTATAACGAAAATTCAGAAACTTATGGAAAATAATTACTCGTAAACTACTTTATACCTAGCAATTAACTCATTTTCCCCAGGCATTTTAACAATATGCACAGATTTCAACTATCGAATCACAGAGGATCTAATGCATTCACTCTATGACCATGAATTATCGTCTTTGTTCGAATATGCATTGAACTTCGTGAAAAGCAGAGATTTGTCATTACGTAGACGTCAAATTATCGATTCCAGCTTCGATACGCTTGTAAATGTACTAATTTACCGGTTGAAGTAAAGTTTACCGTGCAAAGCCATTCCTCTCTACTCAGGATCGCCAACTTTTTGTCACCAAAAGCAAGATGGCTTGTGATGTGAGAACATTTGTTTTGGGTGCGCAGTGAGCATTTTATTGTTGCGTGTCGCAGGTGTATTATGGGCAATTTTTTAAACTTAAAAAAACATCAACGGTTTCACTTTCAGCAAAGCGGAAAACCAGTAGCTTCGCTTTTTGATTGAATGTTAGGAAATTTTTTTTTTAATTCAGGAAACGAGAATTTCGGCCGGGGAAATTTTTTAAACTTCAAATAACATCAACGGCTTCACTTTCACCAAAGTGGGAAACTAGTAGCTACGCTTGTTCATTGAATGTTATGAATCAAAGTTTTTTAATTTTTAAAATTCCCGAATGAATTCTTACCTCAAAACATTCCTTCGTCAAAATGAACATGAGCTAAGAACTTGGCTTTTTCATTGATAATTGAAACACACAGAAAAATGTTAATATATTAAATTTTATTTATTGTCGTTTCATTTGAAGTCATTTTTCATTACGTCGTCACACTTAACAAATGCATTATCCTATCTGTTAAAAATCAAAATGTAGAATTCCAAACGAAGTTTTATTCAAATTCGAAGAAATCGACCAATGAAAGCGTACATAGCACATACCTGACCAATAAAATCGCAGCGCTGGAGCGCGAGATAAAAATATAACGATTCCTGCGCGAAGAAGACACGAATAGGAACATTCCTGCGCAACCAAAACAAATGTTCTGACGTCGCCAATCCGTCTTCTGCTTGGCAGCAAGGAATTGGCGAGCTAAAGCAGAGAGAAAGGGCTTATCACTGCAAACTTTACTTTAACCAATCTACCAATTGTACCTTTGGCACAACAAAGGTATGTAGGTCGACAACGCATTAAAGAAGGGGGTTTACTTATGTCCCAAAGGTCAGACATCAATTTGAGAAAGCGGATTAGAGAAAATATTTCAGCTCATAATCCTGAATATTGTCAAATAACTGCTTTTGAGATACATCTTAGAAGAGAAGATAAACAAAATATTTTTTTTATGTTACTGTATCCGTATGATAATCTTATAAAAGGCAAGTAATGCACAATATCCAAATACTTCATTTCAAAACAATAAAATTTGGAATACTAAACTATCTCTTTCTGTTTTTCTTCGAAATAAGTCCTATTATCCTATCTGTCAAAAATCAAAATGTAGAATACCAAACGAAGTTTTATACAAATTCGAAGAAATCGACCAATGAAAGCGTGCATAGCACATACCTGACCAATAAAATCGCAGCGATGAAGCGCGAGATAAAAATATAACGATTCCTGCGCGAAGAAGACACGAATAGGAATATTCCTGCGCAACCAAAACAAATGTTCTGACGTCGCTAATCCATCTTCTGCTTGGCAGCAAGGAATTGGCGAGCTAAAGCGGAGAGAAAGGGCTTCGCACCGCAAACTTTACTTTAACCAATCTACCAATTGTACTTTTGGCACAACAAAGGCATGTAGATCGACAATGCATTAAAGAATGGGACTTACTTATCTCCCAAAGGTCAGACATCAATTTCAGAAATCGGATTACATAAAATATTTCAGCTCATAATCCTGAATATTGTCAAATAACTGCTTTTGAGATACATTTTAGAAGAGAAGATAAACAAAATATTTTTTATGTTACTGTATCCGTATGATAATCTTATAAAAGGCAAGTAATGCACAATATCCAAATAATTCATTTCAAAACAATAAAATTTGGAATACTAAACTATCTCTTTCTGTTTTTCTTCGAAATAAGTGTCATTGGGATGGTACGGAACTGGGTCGTAATCAAGACCGCTAAAATACCGACAAGCCAGAGTCCAGACATATCAAGATCCCGAAAGGGTGAAATTCTCGTCTTGGCTGGAATTCCTTCCTACAAATCAGTATCTAAATCCATAGCTACCCTATTAGCACCAGATATTTTACAATAACTCCATGATGTTTCTACAATATTCTGAATGCCGTGCAACATTGTAAAGATATCGTGTGAATATCGTAGAACATTTTGTGCTAATAGGGTAAGTTATAGTCATGATCTTTAACTAATTTGGCTTATTTAAATGCCATTTTAACTAAATAGGAGATATTACTAATTAATAATTTAAATAACTAAATCTTGAAAGCTATGTCATGACTGAAATAAACTTTGATGAATTGAAGCAGAGAGTATTTTTTGTTGTTTACTTCCTACTGCGTTTTTGTATTATTTTGATAATCTTTCTTCTCTTTTAATCGGGTATTTTTCGGGTCGCGAGGGGTTCAATTTTTAAACTTTGCAGTCGGATCTTTCATAGAAAAAAATCCCATTTTATGAATCCATGGAGGAGGAGGATTTTTGAAAAAGTCCACTGTCGGATTCTTTTTATTTTGCCTTAGTTCTTTTGTAGCTTTGTCTATTTTATTAGTTAATTATTTTTATTGAATTATTATCGTTGTTTTCCTTGGCGACTGCTGCATTTTGCGCCCACCAGATACTTTATGTGTACTTTCTATTTTAAGATTTTTCTAAATTGTTATTTTCCGAAGTAGTTCCTGCTTCACATTTTTAATTGCTTCTAGTCTATTTATAAATGAAATGAAAGGTGAAGGTTGAAATGATGATTAAGGTAGTAAGTCATATTACAAAAACACTTGCACATTCTGTATACATTCAAATGGCCTATTTATGTTGACACATTGTGAGAGAAAACATAAATGTATTTCATTATTGGTCGATTGAAGATAGCAATAATAAATTTTATAATTTAGCGAATAAAACTAAAGAAAATAAGAAAAAATATTGGCGGATATTGCTGTTTCTTGAAACTCAGATTAGCAATTTATTTGCAAACCAGATTATTGATTTTCGAAGCATTTTACTGTATTATGATGTTTATCCCTTTATAGGACATAACTCCGGGGCATCTCGAAATAATTTTTTTGGGGGTTATATTATGTTAAACTGATGTTGTAAATACAAAAACATCACACGTTTGCTGATTTAACAAATAATTTATGAAATAGGGGGTGGTAAATATACTTACCAGAGATCATTCAGGGGAAACTGAAAGTGGTAAGCATACTTACCACTGAGCATTAAGGGTAAAAATATCTTAGAATGTTCACTGGTAAGTATATTTACCACTTAATTTAGGTAATTTAAAACATCTTTCTGTAAATTTGTCAGTAAAAACCCATGTAATTTATTCGAATTGAAATTAAATAATTAATTAAATTAAATTTTGAAGTTCATTTTGTATCTGATGGGACGGCTAGGAGGAGCGCTACATTGCATAAAAATAAAACTGTTGCAACCTAACACAATTTTACTAATAATATCTTAACCACGTTTTGTGCTGACAAAGAAACTAAAAACTCATAAACTAGGGAATTTAAATAATGAACACACCAAAATTTAAATCAAAATATGCATAAGATCATTAACAGGAAGATCTCGAATTTATAGAAACTCCTCCTGCATCAACAGTTTTTGTTGAATTTTAAAAATGAAAGTTTAATTCAAATTAAATAAAATCAGTAACAAATGCTGATATTTAAATATAAGAATGTTTTAGATATAAAGAGCAAAATACGACTTCGTTTTACTTCTGAAAAATTTCCGTGAGTTGAAATTTAATGACATATGCTGTAACATGATTTCCTTATGAAAACACTCAAGTCGTGAACGGGCATTGGTAAGCATACTTACCACTTTTGAATTTAATTACGATTAAACTATAAAATTAATGTTTATCTAGGTTATTATTTTAGCTCAATGGAATGTTAAGCATCCAATTAAACTATTTATCATTTAACAATAATGTTTCGAGACATGAGAAAACATCTTTCGTAGGTGGTAACTATTTATACCAGAGAACTATAAAGGGTTATTCAAGATGCGAATAAGGGAGATTTATCAAAGTTTCGATTATTAAATAAAAATTCAAATGACATATAGTAAAATGAATGTAGATTGAATATTATAATTTCATAATATGATATTAACAAAAGCAACTTTATGCCGTAGCTTCTTTGGAATTCTGAATTGTTACTTGACTTCGAAAATCAATATCTTACAGATATTTGCATATTTTTGCATGCCTTATCAGTTTAGATAAACAATTTCAAGTATGCCTGATACTAAATAACATAATCCCTAAGTTTGTAAATATTTACGTCAAAAGGAGCAAATAGATGACATTTTCGCACGTGCCGTTCATGAGAGGAATCGGATTATGTAAGTTTATGTGCAGAATCTCTATATATTGAAATGGTTCGGATTTCCAGTTAAGCACGTTCGTCTAACCGACAAGGTTTCGTATAGAAAGGCAACAAATCAAGCGCTTAATCAAATAATTCGTTACCAAAACATTTGCCATATAAATCACCGATCCATATTTTACCAATTTTTACACTATGTTTCTAAACCAGATATAATTTATGTTTAAATATTTATTTTCTTACAATTCCACTGTTAAAATATTCTTATGATATATTAAATACAAATAAATTCATATTATTCACTTTAAAAACTAATTTCTCAGATCTTGAAGATCTTTTAAAAGAATAAAAATATTTTCTTAATCTTATAACTAATATAATAGCCCAGATCTGTCTCTCAGTAACGCTCTGACGTCACCAACAATAAAACTCACTCCATAGCGCTGCGAGACGTTAAACAGCATTGTTTCCTAATTCTTAAATGACCTAAATTTCAGTAATTTTAAATTTAGAAGAGTAATTGTCGTTCTAATTTCAAATTTAATAGCTCTAAAATAGCGAAATAAAATTATCTATCGATTGATATAAAATTTATCTCGCTATTATCAATAGTTCCCGAGAAATTTTAAATTATATTAATGATACATTTCAAATTATTTTCAGTTTTTTAATAGAAAGTAATTAATTACGTCAGTGGTATATCATGCTCGTGATATAGTTCGGACGCCACGATGCATCTGATTATTTATTGCAATAGTGATGATATAACTTGATAATATTTTTTGGCAACGTTTGACAAGCAGAGAAGAGCTTCGTTTTGATCAGAATTTCGAAAAAGTATTTCTTTGAAATTTTAACTTTTGACTTACGTTTGACAAGCTGAGAATTTCATGGTTATTGAATAATAATAAAATGGTTAAACAACGGAAAATATTTCACACGGAATGTTGTTCACCAAGAGGTGTTTTGAATAAAGAAATAAGTAAATAATATGTAAATAAAAACAATATTTTCTGTCATAAAACATATGTTTATTTTATTTGTTTTCAATCATTGTTAAACATTTCTCTCGCATATATATCTATTTAAACACGTCAAATTTGGCGGGAAAACTCTCGAATGAAGAGGCAATTTGCATCCGTCATACCATGACGGGTGATTTTCTATTATCAAAATAATCAGGCAAATAAAGTGCACACATTTTTTAATAAAATTTTACATGGGTTCGGTGAAATACAGTGAAGTTAATTTTGTTGAAATTTGAAATCACCGATCAGAAAATATAGAGACAATTTTAAAAAAAGGCAGGAGAGGCGGAGGAGAAACATTTTATCTATAATACATAAGGCGAAGAAATAAAGCGCATCGAAGAGAATGCAGCGCAATGTAATATTTATCAAAAATAAAAAATTAATACATATGTGATAGCTTCTAATTAATAACAACTAATGAAATCGTTGAAAAAATATTTTGCACTGTCTGTTTTGAATAAATTACTACATACCGAAAAACCGCAATATCATCTTGAGTATAAAATTCAGATTAACAGTATGAAATTGAATTTTATTTTTAACATTATTTTTATTCATTATTATTTAGTATTATTTTGTATTGTTATTATTGATATTCATTTTTATTTTCATGAATAACTTATTATTTTTAATCATTTTTATAAGTAACTTTTAAACAGTGTAGTTTTAAGAATTATTTATTGTACAAAATGTCTTGTTTCAATTTAGCTGGTTATCAGCAGCACACTCTTAAAAAATTGTGTTTATTACGTATACGAAAATTAAAAAACTCTTTATGTTATGATTCAATGATAAATCTTCTGTTAAGGCAAAAGACGTTTTCCTTCAGTGAATTGGGTAAAGTGTCGATAGTTCAGAGAATTTGGGATTTCCAGCTCTTTTCGAATGACTAATTTTTCAAAACTTTTTCATCCTAATTTGCTATTTGTGTTTCAAAATTTAAAATAACGAAAAATTTGCTAACAATTTGTTTACATATATATGAATTAGAAAATAAGTATACGTGAATTATTATTACAAGCAAAAACTAAACATATTTTCACACAGATCTAAATTCATTTGTTCTTGTGAAAACATTAGATAAAACATTTAGTTTTCATACTAGCACTATTAGTAACGGCTAAAATAAACAGATAAATGCATGGACAAAAAATTATGTTTTCCTCCAGCAACAAAACGTTAACAAAAAACTATTCCTTCCCTTCAATAAAACTCTTAATTTGGTAAATGATGAAATATCTCCAAAGCTGATATTTTAAAAGGAATCGAAGAAGTTAATATTTAGCTAAACCAGCAGACAATGATGCATGCCTGCACAACTCCAAAAGCAGCCCTAAAAGCTTCGCAAGCATTACACAAATTAAATACTTCATGATGGAGTATTCTTCACTTTCTCACACTGGTATAAAACTACTGTGTTAAAAAATATCGGGAGTATGGTGGAAAATTAGTGGTTTCCATTGGATACTTTGTTCGGTGTCTGGAGAAGCACTAAAGCATTACGCGTGAAAGAACAAGCTCTCGGGTTTCCGGTTGAGCAGCTGATTCCGGTTGGTTGGAAGGAATGACGAATAGCTGCTACTCATACAGCACTAGTCGACCGTACAAGGTTTAAAGCACTGAAATGATCCGTACCAGACACTTCGGAGGCTACACAAAAACAAAAAAGAACAGCTGTAAGAGAAGAAAATAACTTTCGGGAAATTTGTTCCGTCGAGTTTACAGAATCACTCAATAAAATTTGTGCTATTCCTTGAGCTTAATAGAGAGCTAAGTCAGTGCTTTTACATAATGGATATTATGTTCTTATAAGGTGATGCAATTTGTTAAATATTTGGGAATTTTCAGGATGGATATGAAAAGCGGTTGAAGTAAAAATTACTTTCCTAATATAGGGTCATTCATTTCGAATTTTTTATAAAAATATTTTTATATCTTTATTTATAAATACTGTGAGAGAGAGCGAGAGGCTTTTTCGTCACATATAGCTAATTATGTGGCCTTTATATGAAGGAAAGTGTATAATTGCTAAAATCAATGGAATTGGTATTCATTTAACTGCATATGTCCTTAAATTATTAAAAGTTTTTAAAAATTGCTACTAGTTGTTTAAGTTACTGGAAGCAGTTTATACATAGATAGCTTAGAAATTATAGAATTGGTGCATTAAAATAAAGAATAAATGAGCATAACTGTTCGGAGAGCAATTAAAGATCTATATTCAATTAGCTCAAATTTTGCTCTTATTCAAAAGTAAAATTTTATTTAGGTCTTACATTTGCATCATAAATCAAACTAAATAAAATCAATCTTTATCATTTTATTTATATCAATTTTTATCATTGTATTTCCTCCTTCTAAATCAACGATTATATAGAATGGCATAATATAAAAAAAACAGTTGAATATGTAGCGCACATAACATTTGAAATATTGCGACCTTCATGCATTGGAAAACAGACTCCTTACAATCTTTAAAGCATTAATTCTATTAGCTGATTCTGTCTGAGTTAATGGAAATTATTAAGAACTATACAAACTATCAAATACCACACAAATGTAAAATTACGTTTATTTTGTTGTTTATTTGACTAGAATATTAATAACGCCTTGAGTCTATTTCTCTTCATATGAAATGAATTGATACTATTAAGAATTTCCTTTGAAATTTTAACTTAAATTAATTCACATTTTTGTCCATTTGAATAAAAAATATTGTGGAAATTTCTCCTATTGAATAGAATAAATCTGCCATTCCAATCATGTAAACACTCTATTTTTCTTCTGAAATTTAACAAACTGTCTTAGAAAAACAAGGTTTCCCCCCCAAATTTCTCGTTAAAGTAAAACTTTTGACACTATCCTTGAAATTTTAGAATTCATGGTAGTGGAAAAATTAAAAGTTAGGAGTAAATTATGCTCCAAAGAACATAACACAGGTTCAAACAGAAAATAAATGAAATCATGAAAAAACTTTGAAGAGAAAGAATGAAAATAATGATCCCTAATCCATTTCATTTTCAAGACGAATAAAAATAAGATATTTTAACAAAAAGCGACACTTTTATTTTAAAATGCAAATTAGGAGGAAAATTCATTTGCCTGAAATGCAGTTTTTATGAAGGCATGAATTATCGTTTTATGGCTGTAAATTAAATCATGTTACGACATTTTAAGATACTTAAAGTAACCGCGACGTTTTGCAACGAATTTAACAAAGAAAAAGTACATAAGATCTTCTTATGCTAACCTAATTAACGACTGTTTAACGTTAGCGAATAGAGGTAGATCCAACATCCTAGCTTTTATTACGAATCATAACCAACGATTTCACCAATCACAACGAACTTTATCTACATTTTATGCTTAAGTATTCTCAATAAATAAGTATTTTACCCTGTAACAGCTTTTGTACTGGGTTAAAATACTTATTTATCTACAACGGTTTCATTCCATTTAAAATTTATTTAGATATAAAAACTAACATTTAATTGTTTAAATGTATGTTTATGAAATCTAGAATATATTAGTTTATGTATAAAATAGCTTGTTTGCAATTTGTAGAAATAAATTGCTCAAATGTAATAGTTCCTTTTAAATATAATAATGTTTTCCTGAGTGCACTATTTTCTCCTCACCAAAGAACAGAGATTTTTTAGAGGCAAAATCACGACTGTGGAATTAGATCCCGTTATCAAGTCTCTATTCCTGTGATTTCGTTTCCACTTGAGAAGCCCGTATTCTTTAAAATGTATCGAATTTTTTCAATTTTATTTTCATTTCTGTGGTAGAGAAAAGGAAGAAAAAGGTAGAGAAGGATACTAAGTAACAGTAGAGCAATAAATTTGTAATAAAGGAAATGTGAAGCCGCAAAACAGTTCCGACAAGCTTCGTTAAAAGGAATCCCTTACGTCAATCAGTTTAAGAATATTTAGTAGTTATAATTTTTGTTTCCTAACTTGATGGAAAAACTGGGCTTAAGACCGTTGATTCAGAATTGTTAAGACAGATTGATTCAAAAGTATTTGGCAAAACTCTGAAGTAGGTAAACGGGTACCGATATAGACAAATTTTGCACTAGAATGTGTAGGAGAAAAGGGATGTAGATGCTAGAATATGAGGAAGTTATGTACGGTTTGACCGAGGCTAGTTGGCCATAGGGGCGCGTTGAGCCAGTTTGATATTTTTGATACTTTTCGATATTTAACGCTGCCATTCCAGACAAGTGTGAATTATCCCGTCCTACTTCTTCCACATCAGCGCCATTGAAGAAATAGAGTTCATTAAGGAACCAGCCAGAATTTTCTAATTTTTGTTAAACTGAGTAAATTTCCTCACTTATGAACACTCGTTTCTTCTTTGCTTATAAATAATTTCCATTTTTACAAATAATATTCAGAAAGATATTTCTTCATTGTTACTTTAGATCTTGTTTGCTTATCGAAATGCTTTCAGAAGAAATCCCTAGACTCATGAGAAAGAAAAATGGCGATATGGGGCTAGTTGGGCCATTTCGCATGGGGAACGTTGGCCCGCACTGCTGCACTGGATTTATCAGGATGTGCGTGATAGAAATCCCTTTGAATATGTGGGATGGAATTGTACCACATTTATTATGCAAGATACTTTTTATTAAAAACCATGCGGACTCAATTTTGATTATAATTACACAATACTATTTGACGATGACCATAAAAGCTGTATCTCAGTTTCTATTGAATAGAAGTGCACAAAATTTGTGCATAATACACGTAATGTGGATAATAACACAACTATGTTGCTTAAATTAAAGTATAATAATATGGAAGAATGTTTTATGATAGTCGCTTCATGTTAGTAGTGACTTAACTTACCCCGCAGTCGGGGCAGGTTGGGCCAAGAGACTTGGTGTCAGTTTGAGGTTTTAAATTAATACTGATAGTTAATATATTCAAATTTTACTACGGCGAATTATTTCTGAAGGTTCACTAATAGTTGCAGCTTAAAAAAATATTAAAATTTTGAATTTCCTTTCTTAAAAAATTCTTAGAAGAAAAAACGGCCCAACTAGCCCCGGTCTACCTTATAACTAGTAAGAAAAGCAATCCTTGTAATGGTTACTAGGAGTCCAGCCTCAACACTCGAGCTAGTGCAGCGACCATCTTTCAGATATACTGGACGACTTCCCGCCAAGTCGGGGTGATTTCGATATGAATTATAACCCTTTAAGACCGGACATATTTTCATCCTTAAATTTAGTTTTTTTTAGTTTGTAGGTAGCCTTGTATCCTACTGGGTACTGTAAAAAATAATTTAAAAAATTTAGCATGTCCCTCAAACTCAGGAGCTCACCCATACATTCGTGCGGGTTAGGCTTTTTCTGTGTCAACGTAAACCCGTACAATCGTGCAGGTTATGCCTTTTCTTTGTCAGTGTGAACCCTTACGATCATGAGAGTTAAGGCATTATCTATGTAAGCTTCACCTAATTTATTTTTTCATGGTTTAGTTTTCATTCAATATTAATGACGATGCTTAAATATTTGTTTCTTTGAGTATTTATAATTTATAAGAAAAAAATATTTGTAAATAAGGAAATTACAATTTTATTGACTAACTTTTTTTAAATGAAAATATTTCAAACAAATCTTAGTTTTTGATAAACATAAATATACCTCACATTTCTCACGCCGAGTTTTAGAGAGAATTGCTTTCTTCTGAAATAAGGGATACTCCTGTATTTTTAGAAGGCAAATGAAACTTCACGGATCATGCAATGTCTTGTTGTTCGCTTTCCATTCTTTCTTGCACAATAGAAATTGCAGCGCCTTCACAAGATGTCGGATAGACCCCTTCAATCCCCTGCTTCTTTAGAAAATCTCCTTGTATTTCTTCCGACAATGTCTATTGTGTGCAAATCCTTTTCTATACTGATTATATTCAATGAAGGACCACCCATTATTTCCCACGATCATTAGGAATGGCGGTATTTTCAGATGCACATACGTGATCGCTGATCCTAGCGTCAGTTTTGACGGCTTTTGTACCTAGTTTCTTTCTCCGAACTGAATAAATACAAACGCATGTACTGACACCCAATTCTTCTTGCTTCCCCAATAGTAAACTAATGAGGATGATAGGATTTCAATAATAGAGGGAAATTCAAGCGTGGAACTTTCTGTGAGTAGTCTCCTTTGTTACGTAGCTTTCAAAGAGATCCTTCAAAATACTTTGAAAGAGCTTGTCACATTTGAGTGCTGATACGGAAAAAACGACAATGCGATTTGCGGAAGTTTCTCGAAGTATACTGAAGACGGTTGGAGGCGGTGGGACATATTTCGTGAAACTCTCTTGAAAAAAAGCTAAAAGCAGAAAAAATTGCTTATATGTAAAATATTTCATTTTTAGATGATAGGAAATGAACCATAAAATTTTTTAAGTTAAATTTTTTTTCTTAATATAGTACCCATTTCAAGTCTTAAGGCCGTTACTTAGTGATACAGTCGAAAGAAAGCACCGATGTATCCATAGGATCACGCGAACAGACACTACAGAAAGAAATTGATTTTCGGACAGTGAGCTCAAACAAAGCCGAACCCGTACAATCGTGCGGGTAAACAAATATTACCCATAAAGAGTAATTATATTAACTCTTAACTAACATATTTTCCTATTTTTCATTTATTTCGACATTAAATTAACATTTGGTATTTAAGCAATTAAATATGTATTAATAATTAGCTAATTGCGACAGATAAATAATTCTAATGTTTAGCGCGAAATTTTAGCAAACAGATTTAACGCGATTATAATTGAAATATGGACTGTATCTGCTGACTTTTGAGAAAACTAAATGCTATTGACATTCTGGAAACTATAACAGTCGTTCTTTTCCGGCATTCATTAAATACAACTCTCCAGGAAGCAGAAATGCTAGCGAATGTCTAACCCGCACGATCGTGCGGGTTCGGTCATAAAGGGATAAAAGAGCAACATATTAAAATTGTACTTAGAAAACACCGAAAAAATATTCAAAATTTAATGCTTTGACAAATATTTGGTATTTTTCGCGCCTTGTAGAAATTGCCTTTTTTACCAATGTATCTCAGGAAAATTAATATTCATTCATGTTATTAAATGCCACAGCAAAATAAATGCCATAGACTGATTATTTTCTAGTTAATGCCTTCTTCTGGTAAATATCTTTTATATGAATTGAATATTGCAAGATACTTACTATTTCATATTAATATGTTTTTTCTCAAAAAATTAGCCAGTCAAGATTTTTTACATGGTTTTAGTTTATTTTTATTTTATCAGTCAAGGTGAATCAAACTCATTATGAGATTTCCCTGACGCATCAATAGATAGATTTGAGTTCAATTATGGAAATCTTACAGATCTTTATTTTCAAAATATCAACTTTTAAAGAAACAATTTTTATAAAAATTTCTTAAAGGTAGACATACTTAAGATTTGGGGATTTTTCATAATTTTCTGGTTAGGTGTGTGTGGCTGAACTTTTTTCATAACATTTTACACTTATCTCTAACACATATCAAGTTTACTTTTCTTTGTAAAATAAAATAAAATTATTTTTATAATACAAATTCAAAATTGTAGCTGGTGGGCCCACCTTTGACGCATAATGTGCCAAAGGTGGCCCATATATTGAAATCATTTTTAAACTGTGAAAAAAACTCAGATAGCTAATTTTAATTCTAGAAGAGTATTACAATGCTCAATACTTTATGTTTATACTTATAACAATAACTAGGTCAAGAATTAACAAAAGTTTCTTTTAGATTTCGGGAGATTTTTTTGATATGCAAATAAAAATATATCCACAATTCAATAATTAAATAAAAAATATAACTTTTATTGTTATAAATTTATATTGGTATTAAGTTTTTTCAGATATTTAAGTAGAAATTTTTAAAATTACCCTTACTACATTGATTTCCATATTTGTTTCCCAAGATGGCCTGACACCAGGGCCTCCTTGGGAATATGCATATGGTCGCCATTTGCACGACTTAAAACTATTAATATGATAAATTTATTGGAATTGAAGTAAATTTGGTTCAAGAGGAATACATAAGATTTTAGAAAACGTATCATAGCTCAAAGTTCTAAGAATTCAAACACATGTAAAATA
This sequence comes from Araneus ventricosus, assembly GCA_013235015.1. Taxonomy (NCBI): domain Eukaryota; kingdom Metazoa; phylum Arthropoda; class Arachnida; order Araneae; family Araneidae; genus Araneus; species Araneus ventricosus. Next base: position 12,065 of record BGPR01004437.1, on the reverse strand, counting down.
AAATATCTTCTTATCTGGAAATTAAAACAACTGCGCCTCAAAAGTAAAATCACTGCGTACATTGGCGGCTTATCAATTTGATCTCTTGAAATTCAGCCGCGTGCAATGCAGACACATGTTTTACAATGCA